>CM064549.1:586647-616647 GCA_032716605.1 Paralithodes platypus
TAATTACCGGTATATTATAATATTTGTGTGTGTAGAATTACCGGTATATTATAATATTTGTGTGTGTAGAATTACCGGTATATTATAATATTTGTGTGTGTAGAATTACCGGTATATATTATAATATTTGTGTGTGTATAATTACCGGTATATTATAATATTTGTGTGTGTATAATTACCGGTATATTATAATATTTGTGTGTGTATAATTACCGGTATATTATAATATTTGTGTGTATAATTACCGGTATATTATAATATTTGTGTGTGTATAATTACCGGTATATTATAATATTTGTGTGGTATATTTGGTATATATATTGTGTGTGTATAATTACCGGTATATTATAATATTTGTGTGTGTATAATTACCGGTATATTATAAATTGTGTGGTATAATTACCGGTATATTTAATATTTGTGTGTATAATTACCGGTATATATAATATTTGTGTGTGTATAATTACCGGTATATATAATATTGTGTGTGTATAATTACCGGTATATATAATATTTGTGTGTGTATAATTACCGGTATATTATAATTTGTGTGTGTATAATTACCGGTATATTATAATTTTGTGTGTGTATAATCCGGTATATTATAATATTGTGTGTGTATATTACCGGTATATTATAATTGTGTGTGTATAATTACCGGTATATTAATATTGTGTGTGTATAATTACCGGTATATATAATATTTGTGTGTGTATTACCGGTATATTATAATATTTGTGTGTGTAGAATTACCGGTAATATAATATTGTGTGTGTAATTACCGGTATATTATAATATTTGTGTGTGTAGAATACCGGTATATTATAATATTTGTGTGTGTATATTACCGGTATATTATAATATTTGTGTGTGTATAATACCGGTATATTATAATATTTGTGTGTGTATAATTACCGGTATATAATATTTTGTGTATTACCGGTATATTATATAATTACCGGTATATTATAATATTTGTGTGTATAATTACCGGTATTATATATTTGTGTGTGTATAATTACCGGTATATTATAATATTTGTGTGGTAATTACCGGTATATTATAATATTTGTGTGTGTATAATTACCGGTATATTATAATATTTGTGTGTGTTATATTACCGGTATATTATAATATTGTGTGTATAATTACCGGATATATAATATTTGTGTGTGATAATTACCGGTATATTATAATATTTGTGTGTGTATAATTACCGGTATATTATAATATTTTGTGTGTATAATGCTGACCGGTATAATTACCGGTATATTATAATATTTGGTGTGTGTATAATTACGGTATATTATAATATTGTGTGTGTATAATACCGGTATTATAATATTTGTGTGTGTATAATTACCGGTATATTATAATATTTGTGTGTTATAATTACGGTATATATATATTGTGTGTGTAGAATTACCGGTATATTATAATATTTGTGTGTGTAGGAATTACCGGTATATTATAATATGTGTGTGTAGAATTACCGGTATATTATAATATTTGTGTGTGTATAATTACCGGTATATATAATAGTGTGTGTATAATTACCGGTATATATATATTGTGTGTGTATATAATTGTGTGTATATTATATATAATAGTGTGTGTATAATTACCGGTATATTATAATATTTGTGTGTATAATTACCGGTATATTATAATATTTGTGGTGTATAATTACCGGTATATTATAATATTTGTGTGTGTATAATTACCGGTATATATAATATTTGTGTGTGTATAATTACGGTATATATAATATTGTGTGTATAATTACCGGTATATTATAATATTGTGTGTGTATAATTACCGGTATATTATAATATTTGTGTGTGTATAATTACCGGTATATTAATTTTGTGTGTGTATAATTACCGTATATTATAATATGTGTGTATAATTACCGGTATAATAATATTTGTGTGTGTATAATTACCGGTATATTATAATATTTGTGTGTGTATAATTACCGTATATTATAATATTGTGTGTGTATAATTACCGTATATTATAATTTTGTGTGTGTATAATTACCGGTATATTATAATATTTGTGTGTGTATAATTACCGGTATATTATATTGTGTGTGTGTATAATTACCGGTATATTATAATATTTGTGTGTGTAGAATTACCGGTATATTAAAATATTTGTGTGTGTAGAATTACCGTTATATTATAATATTTGTGTGTGTATAATTACCGGTATATTATAATATTTGTGTGTGTATAATTACCGGTATATTATAATATTTGTGTGTGTATAATTACCGGTATATTATAATATTGTGTGTTAATTACCGGTATATTATAATATTTGTGTGTGTATAATTACCGGTATATTATAATATTTGTGTGTGTATAATTACCGGTATATAATATTTGTGTGTGTATAATTACCGGTATATTATAATATTGTGTGTGTATAATTACCGGTATATTATAATATTTGTGTGTGTATAATTACCGGTATATTATAATATTTGTGTGTGTATAATTACCGGTATATTATAATATTTGTGTGTGTATAATTACCGGTATATTATAATATTTGTGTGTGTATAATTACCGGTATATATAATATTTGTGTGGTGTATAATACCGGTATATTATAATATTTGTGTGTGTATAATTACCGGTATATTATAATATTTGTGTGTGTATAATTACCGGTATATTATAATATTTGTGTGTGTATAATTGCTCATTTGCGTATCTTTTTATTATTATTTTGTAGTTTCCTCCCTAGACCTCCATCAAGCTAAAAAAAGCCATCCCCAAGATCCACCTTCTAGTTAAATTTGTACATTTTTCGGCCGGTTCCGCCTAAAGTAGAGGCTCACTATATCTTGCCAGGAAAAATCAACACCTAAATGACACGAAAGGTCTTAATATTGACAAAGAAATGGGGTGAAAGGTCTTACAATCACCAAACTAATGGGCCGAACGTCTGAAAATCTGAAAACTAATGGAGCTAAACATTAGGAGAAGGGAGGTCAGAAAAACGAACCATACCCCCCTTACGGTCCTGTTAGTGTTTGAGTCGTTGTAAACTAACCATACCCCCCTTACGGTCCTGTTAGTGTTTGAGACGTTGTAAACTAACCATACCCCCCTTACGGTCCTGTTAGTGTTTGAGACGTTGTAAACGAACCATACCCCCCTTACGGTCCTGTTAGTGTTTGAGACGTTGTAAACTAACCATACCCCTTACGGTCCTGTTAGTGTTTGAGACGTTGTAAACTAACCATACCCCCCTTACGGTCCTGTTAGTGTTTGAGACGTTGTAAACTAACCATACCCCCCTTACGGTCCTGTTAGTGTTTGAGACGTTGTAAACGAACCATCTCCCCCTTACGGTCCTGTTAGTGTTTGAGACGTTGTAAACTAACCATACCCCCCTTACGGTCCTGTTAGTGTTTGAGACGTTGTAAACTAACCATACCCCCCTTACGGTCCTGTTAGTGTTTGAGTCGTTGTAAACTAACCATACCCCCCTTACGGTCCTGTTAGTGTTTGAGTCGTTGTAAACTAACCATACCCCCCTTACGGTCCTGTTAGTGTTTGAGACGTTGTAAACTAACCATACCCCCCTTACGGTCCTGTTAGTGTTTGAGACGTTGTAAACGAACCATACCCCCCTTACGGTCCTGTTAGTGTTTGAGACGTTGTAAACTAACCATACCCCCCTTACGGTCCTGTTAGTGTTTGAGTCGTTGTAAACTAACCATACCCCCCTTACGGTCCTGTTAGTGTTTGTGTCGTTGTAAATAGCATACGAACCATCTCCCCCTTACGGTCCTGTTAGTGTTTGTGTCGTTGTAAATAGCATACGCATCTTCTATTTATACTATTTATTACTTATGACTAAATCTATTTATTACTTATGACTAAATCTATTCAGAGAGAACTATACACAGACCGTAAATGAAAGGTATAGGAAGTCATATTATTATTGAATAGTGTTTTCGAGTGATGCAATTAATGTTATTCTCCTATTAATATTATATATACAAGTCTCGCAGTGAAAGTTTCTTATATTGACAAAGAAATGGGGTGAAAGGTCTTAAAATCGCCAAACTAATGGTATGAAAAATCTAAAAACTAATGGGACTAAGCATGAGGGAAAGGTGGGTCCATAAAATATGAACATCCCCCCTTAACCCTCGGGGCCCGGGCTGTCTCTCCAAAGGACGTACCTCGTATCCGGGCGATCTGGCCAAAAATCAACAAAAGTAAACTAAGGCTAATCTCGCTTAATATATTACCTACATTAATCAAACATATATAGAAATGGGCGCCTTACCTTGCCGCGTAGAATGGCGTTGAGTAGAGATCTCTAACTCAACTGGTTCCGGAGTGATGGTGATGGAAGTGGAGGTAACTTTTGCCGCATATTTACCTCGGCGCGTCCGAACACTCAACCGCGGCCCCGGCTACGACGCCCAGTTGCACTCGTCGCTCCACCCGCAATTATGCCAGGAAGCGATTTGATAGTGTTTTATTGTTTATTATGTAATTTATTATAGTTATTATGTTATTTTCACTCAATAAAGTTATTTACATGAAGTTATTTGTGTCTCTGTCACTTATTACTTAGTTTTATTATTATTATTATGATTATAGTGTCACTTTCACTGGACTTTGATAATTGATAGTGTCATTTTCACTTTTATGTATTGCTAGGTAAGCTAATAATATATATAGTGTCACTTTCACTTGTTCATATTGTTATGAAGGCACTTATTATTACTTGTGTGTGTCTCTTTCACTTATACTCAGTTTTATTATTATTATACAGTCACTTTCACCGGACTAAGCTTATTGATAGTGTCACTTTCACTTGTTCATATTGTTATTGAAGGCACTTATAATTACTTATATGTGTCCTTTTCACTTATACTTAGTTATATTATTATTCTTAGCCTACATTTGAGTGTCATTTTCACTGTTGTCACTTCCACTTCAAAATTTGTTAGAGTGTGGAAGTCGTTGAAGCAGATGCCAGCACACAGTCCAACTTGACACTCGAGGCATTCCCAAGTGGTTTTTGTGGCTTTGCGGGGTCTTCTTGTTGTGTGGCTGCACACATGGCACCTCTTCTGGATTCTGCTCTTACTACCTGGTGCTTTGAAAGGAAGGGCGTTGAGCTGGTGCTTCCTGAAAAAATCAGCACACCCCGTTCTGTCCAGCTGGCCTGGTCCTTGTAGTGGCCTCCCTGGTGTACCCCCATGTTTAGCCAGGAGCTCAAGTAGCACCTGCTTGTGGAACTTCCGCAGGCACTTGTACTTCTTGGCTCCTGGAGTCCTCAGACGGTAGATGTTGTAGGCATTGAGGACCGACATATCTACCGTATGCAGGATAAACTTCTTGTACCACCTGCAAGATGTTCGCAGGCAGTCGATGAAGCCCATCTGCATGTCGGACTTGTCAACGAGGCACATATTGAGGTTGTAATCCAGGACAGCAGCTGTTTCCAGACGGGGATCTTGGTTTTTCGGTCCACCTTCCCTGTGGCGACCATCTCGGCCTTGTGGCATGTGCTGAGGAGGTTGACCTTCCGATGGTCATGCCAGTGGATGGAGAGGATGGGGCCACTCTTCTTGTGGAAGATGTCCGTCTTCTTCATCTTGGTTGGGTAGGCTGGCATGCCCTTCCTCTTGCCCTTGACTGTGCCGACAGTTCCGGTCTTGCGGTCATGGAGGTACTTGGTCAGGATAGGCGACGTGTAGTAATTATCTGTGTAGAGGCTGTGGTTTTGATTGAAGTGCCTCTCCATCATCTTCTTCACTACAGCGCCACCAAAACCAATGAGGGGGTCACTCAAAATTTCTCCACCCTTGCCGCTGTACACCACAAAGTCCAGCACATACCCCGTCAAACAGTCGCAGAGAACGAAGAGCTTGATGCCGAAGCGGTGTCTCTTGGACGGGATATACTGTCGGAAGTGCAGCCTACCACGGAACAGGACCAGAGACTCGTCGAGGCACATCTTCTGGAAAGGAATCAGGTAGGTGGTGAACCGATGACGTATCATGTCATACAGCTTCCTGATCTTCCATAATGTGTCGGGAAGGTGGACTGCCATGTTGTTTGTCAGGTGGAGATAGGAGAGGATGTCGAAGTACCTGTCCCTGGACATGTACTTGCCAAATGCTGGAGTCGTTATGATGTCGCCAGTGATCCAGTAGTCTGCCAGAGTGTGCTTCCTGATATGTGTCAACAGCATTGTGAGTGCCAAGAACACATATAGTTCTGCCGAGTGACAGCTCTCCATGCCACCATTTTGGCACTGGTCTTCCTCCCAAGAAAGTTGGCACAGATCTCATGATGGTTGTTGGTCTCCTCGACAAGGTATTCCATGACTTCATTGTCATAGAAGCCACAGAAAAGTTCACTGGGGGTAGCATCTGGGCCACAGGAAAATGTTGGTGACACCCCGGAACCCATCTGTACCTCGTCAAAGGCAGGACAATCTGGCTCAAAATCAGCCCCATCTGTCCACACAAACAGGTCGGAATCTGCTGCTGTTGCTCGAGGACGTGCAGGTGCAGCAGGCACACGCCCTGAACGCCTTGGCCACGCGGACGCCCTGCACGCCCACGCCCACGTCCAGGGGCAGCGGCGTCAGCATACTGACCACGTCCATGACCTCGCCCTCTCACTCGTCTTGTTGGGACTTCCTCTGCCTCCTCCTCTTCCTGTTCCTCTTCCTCTTCCTCCTCAGGCGACGTCAGGTCATCTGGGGCAATGGTGGGGTCGTCAGCATCCTCTTCAGGAGACAATTCGGGTGAAGAAGTGAGCGGGCGTCGGCGGCGTGGGGCGTGGGAGGCTGCGGTAGGTTCAACAATGGGAGCCTCGGCCTCGGGAGTTGGGCTCCTTTTGCGGCGAGCCGAGGGCTTCTCCGCATCAAATAATGCTCTGCGGTGTGTTGAGGGCTGTGGCACACTACCAATACCACTTGAAGAGGCCCTTTGCTCATCCTGAAGGAGAGATGAAGCCGAGGGCTGTGGGTGACCCACGCGGCGTCCCGGGTCAAGGCGTCGGGACAAAGGAATGCGGATGGTTGCTAGACCAGGGTCGGCGTCACTATCACTCTCTACAGCTTCCCTAGCCTTTTCTGCGGCTGCCTTGCGTGCTTTTTTAGCTGCACTTTTCACCAGCGACTGTTTATAAAAAATATTTGCTCACTTTCCAAGGGCGTACGGGCAGGCAAAGGGGAAGGTCCTGGGGTAGGGCTAGGCCTAGGCTGACCTAGCAAAGATGGCGAGGGGGTAGACCTAGGTTCTAGCACACTTAGAAGTTCAATAGCACCTTCCTGAAACACTTCCACATCAGGATCATCACTACTGTCTCCCCCCTCAAATAAATCCACATTATCGTCGTCTCCAAAGCCAACAAAATCGTCATCTTCGCTTGCACTTATAAATTGTTCTTTGTCCACCAAGCTTTCGCCACTGCTCTCTTCAATATCAAAAAGTTCTCGCTGTATAGCACTATCACTCAACAAACGCTTCACTTTCTTTCGTTGAGCTATCTTCTCGGTTGCTACAGGCGTCGAAGCTGCGAGTGGGGTAGCACTGGGGTGCGCGGGAGGTTGCACCGAATCGGACGCGTCTGAATTAATTTTTCTTGTATAACTCGCTATGGTGGCCACGTAGGAACTGATAACGTTTGTAGTTGAGGCTTGGTGGCGCTGCGATCGCCCCTGCAAAGTAAACTTTGGCCGCGCAAATTTTAAAGCACACTTTCAAGCACATGCCTTTTAACATGACACCCGGGCTGCTGCCCTTCTTTCGCGGTGTCATTTTAAAATGACATCCGGGCTGGAAGGGTTAATAGCCACTTTCCTGAAGGGATATCTACCTCTACCCATTATAGCTAAGTAAAATATTTCAATTTCAAATTTCAATGTCGATTTCTATTAAAACACCTATATCTCCTGAATAAACCCCATAGCCAAATTACTAAATTACTATCTTGAAGAGGGGTCTAAGGGGAGTATTTTTATAGATTGATGGAGGTCTACGGAGGAAACTATAAAATAACAAAAATATACATAAACTAGGAAAATAAAACGTCCATCCCCCCTTAAACATTGAATTGGGGGGAAAAAAAACCCAGACACTAAGGTCCCTGGAGTACACACCTTGAGTCCTGCAGTAAAGATGGTATATTCGTCCCGCCAGTCTGAGTTCCTGACGTGGGTCTTAACGGCGTGTACGGCCAGTAGCCCCAACACACACACCCACATGTACTTCTTGGCTTGCCTGTACAACAAGAGAGAGAAAGATTAGATTAGATATTTGAGTACATTTAGGGTATATATAAGTAGTAATTAGGAGAGTAGATAATAATGTAGGTATGCGCTGTAGATACTCAGATAATAAAGAAAACAGATATACAGCATAATCCCCTACACATACACACAAGAGATAGGTTAGATTAATTTGTTTCAATATAGTTAGAATAATTAGGTGAAGAAATGGATAATATTAGAAAATAGATGCACACACACACACACACACACACAGATGTACTTCTTCGCTTGCCTATAGAAGAAGGGATAGAGGTTAGACATAGCATACAATGGTATATATCCACAAACTGACAAACCACAATACTGTATAAACAACTGACAAACTACCACGAAAATACAATATAAACATACCTGTATAATCCCCTCCCCCCACACATACCTGTATAATCCCCTCCCCCCACACATACCTGTATAATCCCCTCCCCACACCACACATACCTGTATAATCCCCTCCCCCCACACATACCTGTATAATCCCCTCCCCCCACACATACCTGTATAATCCCCTCCCCCCACACATACCTGTATAATCCCCTCCCCCCACACCATACCTGTATAATCCCTCCCCCCCACACATACCTGTATAATCCCCTCCCCCCACACATACCTGTATAATCCCCTCCCCCCACACTGTATAATCCCCTCCCCCCACACACCTGTATATCCCCTCCCCCACACATACCTGTATAATCCCCTCCCCCCACACATACCTGTATAATCCCCTCCCCCCACACATACCTGTATAATCCCCTCCCCCACACATACCTATATAATCCCCTCCCCCCCCCCATACCTAAATAAACCCCTCCCCCCACACATACGCTCATACACACCCACAAACAAGTCATATAAAATACAATGTAAACATGCATATCCTCCCCAGACATACACTCATACAAACACACACAAACAATACACAACGAAAATACAATGTACATGCATATATCCTCAGGACACATACACTCATACAAACACACATACATTCATACAAACACACATACATTCATACAAACACACATACAAACAATACACAACGAAACAATGTAAACATGCATATATCCTCCCTCAGACACATACACTCATACAAACACACACACAAACAATACACAACGAAAATACAATGTAAACATGCATATATCCTCCCTCAGACACATACACTCATACAAACACACACACAAACAATACACAACGAACATACAGTATAAACATGCATATCTCCTCCCTCAGAGACATACACTCATACAAACACACACACAAACAATACACAACGAAAATACAATATAAACATGCATATCTCCTTCCCCACACACATACATACATACAAACCCACAAACTCACACACAAACACAAGCAATACACAGCGAAAATACAATATATATATATATACATATCCCCTCCCCCCCCCCCACACACACATACACTCACACTGTACAAACCCACAAACAAGTCATACACAAACAGACGGACACACAAGTCATACACAAACAGACGGACACACACTATGATAAACTCATCCCCCAAAAAGTAAATGTGCTCGTTTATGGATCTTTTTATTATGTTATTAGTTTCCTCCCTAGACCTCCATCAAGCTAAAAATACACCCTCCCAAGACTCACCTTCAAGATAAATTTGTAAATTTTTCGATACAAAAATGTCCCGGCCGAAGGCCGATTTCTCTTAAATTACAGGCTCGCTATCGCTCGCCATGAAAAATTGACACCTAAATCACACGAAAAGTCTTAATATTGACAAAGAAATGGGGCAACAGATCTTAAAATCGCCAAACTAATGGGCTGAACGTCTTATAATCTGAAAACTAATGGAGTTAAACATGAGGAAGAAGGAGGACCAGAAAAACGGCCTTTCCCCTTAACCGTGCCCATTATCGGCGCCTCAGTATACAAGCTCGCCTGTTTACTGTGATTTGAACCAACACAACGATATTAGGGGGGATTAATTCTGATGAAAGGGGAGGTGGTGATTTTGATTAGTTATTTTCATTATCTAACTTGTTTAGTATACTCTAAACCTTGCTCTTCTCTCCTCCCTCACACACACACACACACACACACACACACACACAAAATCAAAACTCCCCCACACATACATGCCATAATTACCTCACATCACACATACTGTATATGCACACACACATACTGTACATAACCCCCACAACACACACATATACACACCAAAACCCCCACACACATACACACACCTAACCCCCCCCCCCCCCCCACAACACACACCATACCACCACCCATACGAACCCCCATACTTACACATCCAAAACTACACACTCTAATAACCACAACCCCTACATATCAAAACAAACCCTGCCAATTATTATCGACACCTCATTATACAAGCTGGCCTGTTCACTGGGATCTGAACCAAAACAATGCTATTATGAGGGGTCACCGGCTTTTTTATCTTTCTCTCCTTATCTCTCTTTCCCTGGTTTGTATCCATTCGGCTCCATTCAGCCAACTGTTTTTAGATGTTTATCCACATCCATGTGTCGATTTCTTCCTGGCGAGCGATAGCGAGCCATCATTGTATGGAGAAATCCCGCTTCGCCGGACACATTTTTCTATCGAAAATTTTACAAATTTAGCTTGCTGTCAAAACAAAAATATCTATATGCTGGCTCGCTACCGCTCGCCAGGAAAATATTGACACCTGGATGGGGTTAAACGTCTTAAAACAGTAGGCTGAATGGGCCCGAACAGATACAAGCCAAAGGGAGAGGGAGTGAAAGAGAAAAAAAAGCGAGGTGGGCTCCCTTAAGGGGATAAATCATGAGGGGTGAAGTGGTCGCTAGGATTGATCACTTGTATACATTTTACTACATTGATAATTTTTCGTAAAACACCTCTTATTATCTCGTTCCCATATTCTCTCTCACTCTCTCTCTCTCACACACACACACAAACACCACTCAAACACGCGACTAAAATCAGGTACTGTACTACCCCCCCCCCCCAACCCCGCCAATTTAGTACCATGATATAGCCTACAAGCTCACCTGTTAACTCTGATCTAACCCAACATAAGGGCACAAATAAAGAAGTGAACTGATGGGAAGGATTTATTATATTAATTCAATTATCTAATCTCTCATTCTCTCTCCCTCTTTCTTTTATTACACAAACCCAAGCCTCCTTGTTAAAATGAACCTGTTAATGACCTGAAGAAGCGATCTGCGAAACTTTGTCAAAAAAAGTGCTCCTCCTCAGATGGTGTTTCTATTCAAGCATCCATCTCTCACCCACCACACCACAATCATCCTTACCCCAACCCACCCAAATACCTACCCCCACCCACCACCACACCCAACCCACTCAATGACCCCGACCCCCGCCTCACCCAACCCACCCCCACCTACTCAATTATCCCAACCCCCAACCACCACCACTACACCTAACACAACCCCCCCCACCCACTCACCCCCACCCCCACCCACCACCACACCCAACCCAACCCCACCCACCCACCACCCCCACCCAAACAATCACCCCTACCCGCGCCCGCCTAGACCCACACAATCATCCCTACCCACGCCCACCACCACCCCACACAATCACCCTTACCTGCACCCAACCCAACCCACACAATCACCCATACCCCTACTCCAGCCCACCACCCAACCTAACCCCGTCCGTCCCTACCCACACACTCACCCCTACCCCAACCCACCACCACACCAGACCCCTCACCCCCCCCCCCCCCCCCCCCCCGCCCACCCAGCCGCCCGTGTATAATCCCATAAACCCAGTGAAGCGCCCAGATCACCGTCAACCTCATATACGCCCATGACGACAAATGGAGTTCATAAGTAGCTACAATTACTGTGATATGGATGTGTGTGTGTGTGTGTGTGTCTGTATCTGTGTGTGTTTGTGTGTGTGTGTGTGTGTGTGGTGTGTCTGCGTGTGTGTGTGTGTGTAGTTCATAAGCAGATGCAATTCCCTCAACATATGTTGTGTGAGAGAGTGAGTGTTGCGTGTGTGAGTGAGATAACGTGGGTATAAGATTATGTGAGTAGGTGACTGTGTGTGTGGTGGGGGGGGGGGGGGATTATAAGCAGATACAATTACGGCGATAGATGAACTCGCTCAGGTGAAAACTGCTGGTTAAGAGAGTACAAAGGAGTACAAAGGAAGTCAAGCAACAACTGATCGTGCCCTCTAAATCACTGTTGGTCAAAGTGTCCAACAGTGGTTCAGAGTGAGTAAGGGACAATTGGAAAGGGAAGCACTGCCCAAAGACCAATGTATGCCTTGTATAGCCTTGTTGCCCAGACTGCTAACGCTGCTGCTGGATCTCTGAGGTCTCCACGAGGTTCGGCTAAGTTTGTTTTATGGAATACTCGTTCCCTGCATCGGAAAACACAAGATGTGCGATTATTGACTGAAAAGGAGGCCCCAGTGGTGGTGGGTATTTGTGATACATGGCTGTCACCCATATTATCATTTCGCATCCCTAATTATGATGTTTACCGGATGGATAGAGATAGCAGGGGGGGTGGGCTTGCTATGGCGGTGAGAGGTACTGTCCCCAGTAAACAGTTGGTTTTACAAAGTTTTGATGGGGAGGTCCTGGCAGTCTCCTTGGCGTTGAAGAATGGTTGGGTTACGGTGCTTCTATGCTACAATCCGTGTCGGACTGTGACCCATGCTGAATATCAACAATATTTCACAGCTGTAGTCGCCTTGCCTCGTGATGGGGGACTTAAATGCAAGAGATGTTCACTGGGATCCTCTGATCGGTCGGGCATCTAGGAACAGTTCCGGTGCGGCATTGTTCGAGGTTCTTTTGGACAGCCCCTCCCTTCAACTCATCACCCCCCCGGGCCTCCCCACTAGGATAGACCCGCACTCAGCGAGGTCGTCCATCCTCGATCTGTGCCTCGGTGATGGGCTCTTCGTGGGGGCTGAGGTATGTACAGGTCCCTACATGGGCAGCGACCACTTACCTGTTCTGGTGGAGGTGTCTGGTTTCCAGTCCCCGGATCCCCAACGTGCTCGCCCAAGGTGGAAGTTCTGTGAGGCAGGTTGGATCAACTTTCAAGGCGCGGTCTCCTTCCGCAATATCAATGCTGGGGACTCTCTTGCCTTGGCAGCTGCTTCGGTATCCGAGGCACTGGGTACTGCTGCCAAGGGGGCTTTTAGGATGTCTGGCTCCCCACCTCATGGCAGGCCGGTTGTTCCGTGGTGGAATCAGGATTGTGCTGAGGCAGTACGGGCACATCATCGGGCATGGAACCTGTGGCACCGCCATCCTTGTGGTGACACGAAACAGGCTGCTCGTAGAGAGGGTGCGAGATGTTCCAGGGTCGTATTGGCAGCCAAGAGGAAGGTGTGGGCCGCCTCCTGTCCTACACTGCGATTTGCCAAGTAATGCAAGAGAGCTTGGGATTTTGTCCGCAAGATGTCTGGCCGGAGGACTGTAACGTGGCCACCCCTCAGTGTCCATGGAGCCCTAACCAGTGATTCCCTGGAGTAAGCAGATTGTCTGGCCTCCTACTTCGGGGATATGTTTAGATTGCCGGCCCCCTTGCCGGATCAATTTAACATCGAGTTGGTAATCTCGTACCACTTGGAATCTCCCGCCCCTGATGGGCTGGCCTGCCCCCTGACGGCTCTGGAACTCAGTCGTACGTTGGCGTCTCTCCCCACTGACAAGGTGTTGGGTTGTGACGAGGTGGCCTATGAGATGCTCACACATCTCCCTAGTGAGGCACTGGAGGAGCTCTTGGAACTGTACATTAGGTGCTGGTGCTCTCAAGTCTACCCGGAATATGTCTACTGTCTGCGGTGGGGAAGGTCATGGAGAAGATGGTGTGTTCCCTTCTCACATGGTGGCTGGAGTCCCGGTCGCTACTACCTGAGGAACTAGATGGATTCCGTCCGGGAAAAGGGACTATTGATGTGTTGCTGCGACTCGACTTCCTTATCCAAGAAGCTTATCGTCGCAAACAAGTCCTCCTCGTGGCCTTCATCGACATCGCAGGTGATATTGCTTACAACATCTGAATTATCAATCTGAATCGGCGATGGTGTAGGGATATCACTGAGGTCTTCTGTTGTAAAAACTGATGCAAAGAAGTTATTGAGGGCATTATTCATTTGTACTTCGTCTTTGGTGTATTTTCCATTTTCATTAACTAAAGGTCCAACAGTTGAAGTAACTACTTTTTTCTTTCTGATACAACTATAGAATTATTTCGGGTTTGTTTTACTTTGATTCGCAATATGTAACTCCAGGATCCTTTTACTTTGCTTAATTAACTTTTTGACTTTGCACCGTCGTTCTACAAATTTCCCCCGTTCTTTGTCATTTTGTGAGGATTTTAATCTATCATTAGCAATCTTTTTAGCAAGCAAACTGTCTGAAATCTCTTTATTCCACCATTTGGGCTTATCATTATGTACTGTATGCCGTATTTTCGATGGTATGCAGTCTTGCACTGAGTTTAGGTAAGTGGTTGCAAATAATTCCCAAGATGTATTTATATCGTTATTATTATTTAGAAAGCTCCAGTCAGTATCTTCAACACATTATGAGCGGGTGGGTGGGAACTTCTATTACCCGCCCTGCGGGTGAATTTACCCTAAATGGGGTTGTTTCTGTGCTCTTTTTCATGCATAAACAAGACCCAGAGCGTAATACAAGTATCTATCCCTGAAAGGGCGTAAACAGAGCTTTCCAATGACACCCGAGCCATCCTTCTACGACCACTGGTTCTCTTGCAACGATCGTGCGCACACGAGTGCAAAAACCCTAAAAATAAGGTAATTCCCTTACATAATTCCCTGTGTAGCTAGTGAGAGAGGGTGGAGGAGGGTGTAATAAATTTCAGTCGACCCACGGCGGTGGTGGCGAGCGGTCAGGCGGGACTCCTCGCACCGCTCAGCTCTCTCTCAGAGCACATTATGTGCTCAAAATTGCACTCGACATCTATTGAGGCCCGCATATGGGCACGTTTTCTTTAACTCGACATATGTTGCGCGCCGATGGTTAAGGGTTAAACATAGCTCTAAGTTTACGGAAGTTTGCTTTCTTGAAATTAGGGACTTTCTCGATGCTGCTATTACTAGCTGTTCATTACTAGTAAACTTTAAACTGAAATTTATCATACAATGGTCGCTGTTACTGAATTCATCACCAACATTAAAATTCTCTATTAATTCTTCATTTGTTGCAAGTACAAGGTCAAGAATGTTATTACCACGAGTTGGCGATCGAACAAATTGATAGAGCGAACTCTTTTGCAAGTTCGCCTACAAGTCATGTCCAGAGTGTGAAGTAAGAGTATCGCCCCACTTGGTCACAGGTAAATAAAACTCGCCAAAAATGACGGTATCCTGTAAGTTACTTACATCTGCAATTTGTTCGTAAATTTCTCGGTCAGTTTGCACTGATTGAGGTGGAGGTCTGTATATTAATGCAAGTATTATTTTTGTACCTTTATTATTCTTTATTAGCACAAAGGATGTGTCGACGCTCACAATTTAAGGTTTTGACAAGAGGGTCGGGTTAAGACTTTCTTTGATAAAAATAAAACGCCACCTCCATTTTTATATATTCAGCTTTTCTCAAACATTACATAACCAGGAAGTGAATACTCTGCTGAAAAGTCTCTGTCTTCTATATTGAGCCAAGATTCTGTTATGCCAATCACGTCATCATTTTCTGTAAACACTAGTTCCTCTAAATCTGAAAATGTATTGCGTATGCTACGAGCGTTTGCATAGAAAACCTTTAAATTTGTGATTTTAGAACTCACGGAACGCTCCTTAATAAAAAAATTGGTTCTGGTCGGATCTACGTTTATGTTCATGGCTGTCCTCGGTCCTCATCACTGGCGGTCCTCGGTTGCCTCTGTTTTTTGCTTGGCGTTGGATGATTTATGTCGCTGCTGCTTCTTCTCCAATGGCGTTTTTTGATCCATGGCTGCGGACTGCTTCGTGTAGGAACCGACCCATGCGTGCTTTGTCGTAGAATTTATCAGGTGCATCGATCTTGGGGAGAATGCCTGAGATGATGATATTCCTTGTCTTGTTTTTGTAGTGCTGGATCATCTTGCAATATTTCTCTATCAGCTCTTCGGATCTGGTGCAGAGAGAGAGATTTACATAGATACACTGGCCACACAACCTTACGATCCAAACGAGGTGCTCAGGACTTAATTCTAGTAGAGATGGCATATTCGATAGAAAAGGAAAGTTGAAGGAAAGGATAGAAAAGAAGAAGGCTCTCTCCCCACCCTCCGTTCCCTCCGGCAATTACCGTACATGAAAAAGTTGGAAGTGATTAACCTTGCTGGGCTTCGAAATCCCCAGAAGGAATTTACAGGAAAGATTGGAAAAAAAAAAGGAAAAAAACAGAAAAAAGAAATGAAAAATTCATGCAACCCTTCGCCTTAGCAGCATGTACATTATGGGGTTAATTGGAATCATCCAACCCATCACCCTTAATAATATGTACATATTTAATGATTTAATGATGAGAGAGAGAGAGAGAGAGATTGACGAAAAAAACAGCCACTAGCCCCTTACATTTTTTTACTTCCACAGATCCTTGTTAAACTGCCCGAAATCGTCTAATTATAGCCAAAATAAAATGAAAAGGACGTCGTCAGTACAGAAGGGGTTAATGTTACAGGTGAAGGCATAAGTATTAACAGAGACAATAATTGGGAATGAAAATATTGATATAATTAGTATGATCTTTGGTAGCCTCTCTCTCTCTGTTTATAGAAGATAAGGACAAATAATATAACTCCTGCAAAATCTACTTATTGTAAGCAAAATACAACACCCACACACCCACACATAAGAACGAACACACAGACAGATACACACACACACACATAAACTCTTAAAAAAAAAAAAAAAAAAAAAAAAAAAAAAAAAAAAAAGGTCCCACCCATTTCCCATTCTTAAGTAAGCCATTTTAGATTTACAGAAGAGTGACCATTACTTACATTACTGCATGTCCACAAACATTTCAGTAATGTAATCATGTTTCCTTCTATTTTTTTTTTTTTTTTTTTTTATTAAGGTGACCGTTACAAAGTGGTGTACAATCTATCTTATTCTAGTTACATTGTAGTTTATCTTTTTGTACCAGTACCTCCCTACAATCAACCTAGTTGTTCCCCAATTCGTCCCTCCGCCACGACCATTTCAAAGTCCAAGTCTCTCACTCTTGTCCTCTGTAGCGGGGAGGACCTTGTACCCCTGAGACATAGGAGTGCAGACCTGAGAAGAGAGAAAGAGAGCCGGCATCTCATCCAGGTTATGACTTGGCTTCTATGCTGGCGCTTTTTCTCCGATATTTGTTCAGCTAATCTGGCAGAAGGTCCCATACCTCCCGACGATGAGAAGACCAGAGGAGTAAAGCTTCCTTGATCCCTGTTCAAAATTCTTTCTTCATAAGCGCGTTTTTTTCTCACTTTCGTTTCTCAAGTATGCCGCCTTGTGTCCTCGCTCACGATATGTTTGTGCTCTTGGGTTGAAGATTCTGATGTCGAAAAAAGCCCGTTGTCCCCTCGTCCAAAAACCTCGAGCACTTACGTCCACTCTTGCTTCATTTGAAGTATTTGCAGTATTGTGGGCCAAGCGCTGTCCGTCCATAGGCAGAAGTTCCGGTTCGATTCTGACATCATGGCACACCTCGTCCAGCATTTGTGCAGTGATGTCTCGTACTTCATCATGCCGGATACAGATGAATCCTCCTTTCTTACAGGTCATACAGTGGTCTGGGTTGTTTATTTCACCGCATGCACATTTCAGCGGCAGGTTCGAAACTGGCCACCCATACCTCAAGGCTACGGCATCATTGAATTCTTGTTTATTTAAGCTGAAGCCTTTCTCCTTTATTGGTAATGATGTGAGCCAATTTGAAGCCCCCGTGTCTTGTGCCATCTCAACTCTCATTTTCAGTTCTTCCCTACATCTGGTCTTAATTTGTTCTAGGCTATGTTTCTGTCTCTCTTCTCTGCTCTTTGTAATTTCCTGTCTTGCATTTCGTTGTTCCTCTTCATCCACCTCATCATTTTCATTTTGCTCCCGTATTTTTTCTGTCAGAGACGTAATAAGTTTCAGGGAATTTTGGTACTCATGTGGTGCCGCCTCCACTGGGTTTATGATCCCCATACCTCCGAACCTTGGCGGAAGAGCTAATAGATCTCTTAGCTCTTGCGTGACGCCTTCCATCTCTGTTAAGGCCGGTATGAATGTTCCTCTGATTGCTTCTTCCAGCGGTTGGAGCATCTGTCTAATGCCAGGCACTGTTCTCATAAGAAAGGTCCATCTGTGCTTAACACCATATGTGAAGGCAGTATATGCAGCATGTGGTTCAGATTTCGCAATATCTGCCAGGGTTTTCACTTCCTTTACCCACTCCGCTACCTTTTTTCGCACATAGTCTTTCTTGCATTCTTCTGTGCCTATTACTGCTCCCAAATGGCATTGACCCTCCTTTGTAATCTTCACTCCTGTCCCATCAAAAGTCTGCACCGCTTCTTCATACTTGTTTTCTTTCACTATTAGTACAGATTTACTAGCATTCGGATGGTACCCAATGACTTCGCCTACCGATTGTACTCTTCGGCACCATTCTTTGAGATCCCCTATTTTTCCTGCACCTGTGAGGTCATCTGCATACGCCACTTGTTTCACTCGGGTTACCTCATGTTTTATTTTCTGAAGCAGAATTGATAGTGCCAGTGCGTACATTGCCATTGCCACTGGATCTCCTTGCGTTGTTCCTTCATTTGATTTGAGAATTTTCAATTCTTCCTTCTTTGTGCTTCCAACTATATACAGGTTAGCTGGCTCCTTCTAAGTATTTTCTATGTACTTTGCGATGCTCGGGCATTTGATCTTGATGTTGTGAATAGCTGCCTCCCTATTAATGGTGTTAAAGGCATTTGTTGCATCCACTAGCAGTACCGCTTCACAATCTTCCTCATGATACACCTTCCCCATTGCATGTATTGCTGCTTCTCCTCCGGCTTGCTGTCCTGCACATACTTGTAAGTTGCCCACTGCTCTTTGTACATCTTTTCCAAATACGGACATGATTGCTTTTCCTATAATCCTTCTAAAAACATCCCCAACGCCTACTGGTCTAACTCCTGGATTCTTTTTTAAAGGTATCAGGCGACATGCTGTCAGAGCTTCTATGTTCACGCATGGTGATGATGCAAGTTTCTTTGCCAGCATTGCTATTGCTTCACAAAGGTCACCCGCGGCTGAACCAAACTTGTTTTGACTTAGGAAGATCCTCCAAGTCTTAGCATCTGCTCCTGATGGACCTGCTCCTCCCTGTGTTTTCAGCGCCTTTCTCCATATGAGGTCTCCAGTTATATTCTCATATATCACCGGGTCTGGAGGAACATATTCCCCGTCTAGTTTGGCCTCATCACTTGCTGGTTTTGCTTCTGGGTGTTTCTCCTTCAGCTGGTCCAAGATGCGTCGATTCACTTCGTGCACCCCACTTGAGGCTTCCCCATAAACTCTCACACACACAAGCCCTGTTCCTACTAACTTCTTTCCTACGTGTTTAAAAATCATGCAGGTAATTTCTGCATTTACTCGCTTGAAGATATAATGTTGTCGTATTATACTCGCGTTTTCATTCGCTCCTGCTTGCTAATGCTCTCTCTCTCTCTCTCTCTCTCTGAAGCAGTTCTTCAGTAGAACAGTACAACAAGAGAGTAGATGGTATTTTTCGCACTCTACAATGAGTGTAGTGCACTACACAGTCTCTCTCTTTCCAGTTCGAGTTATCCCTCCGGCTTGAATCGCAAGGTATATAAGATACAAACTATTCCTTGTACAGTCGCGCTAATAAGTGATGTCTAGGCACCAAGTATATTTTGATCAATAATTGGAATCGGCAATATCTAAGCTTTATTTCTTCATATCGAGTGAGATATACAAACTTGTTCCTACATTTATCCACCCTATTCAACATCTGACAGACAATAATACAGCACAGAGCAAGCCAAACGTAAGGACAGCTGGAACATGACTTATTAGCGCGACCGTACAGTCACTCATAAATATTCGTGGACCTCACCTATTTCTAATTATGGAAGTAGCCTATATCTCTGGAAACGAATTTATGCATATCCTTTTCTAAACATTAACTACAAAACAATATTATACTATCTATTGAAAAACAAGTTCCATCCAAAAATCAATTGAGAGAGTTATAATATAATAGCATACAGAAAAACATTGGGGGTCCACGAATTTGTATAAGTTACTGTACTACACACACACACATTCACTCACTCAATCTCTCTCTCTAAGTTTTTTTGCTTTGTTTTTTAACATTCAAGCAGCATTTCTTTTTATTACAATCTACGAGCTACACCCATATTCTTTTTCTTTTATCCCTCCTCTGCCGGCGAAGTTGCATATGTGAGCGGTCTTTTTATTATATTTTATGCTTTTCTTTCTCTCCTGTGAATTGATATAATTTTGTATTCTTTGTATTCGCATTTTTGTCGTCCGGCCTGGCTTGCTAATGCGCTTGTATTTCTTGAGTCTAGTTCTGGCTGGCTGGCTCTCTATCTATCTATCTATCTATCTCTCTCTCTCTCTCTCTCTCTCTCTCTCTCTCTCTCTCTCTCAAACACACACATACACACACTGACTCTCCACATAATTTTGTAATTAAATTGAACAGCAGTTATGTACGTAATAAATTGAATTTGGGCATGTGAATATTTATGTAAATAGCATAACTCACACGCTCTCTCTCTCTCCTGCTTTTCCATCCTTGCCTTCCACTTTGTAACAAATTCTGTTTTAGCATTAAGTCCGGACTACCTAGTAGGGACCGTAAGGTCTGTGTAGTCTGTGTATCTATGTAACTATACGTAACTCTCTAACTACAAAGGAGTACAAAGGAATACAAAGAAGTACAAAGGAAATCAAGCAACAACAGATCTGGTGACCCTTCTAGGCTGCTTGTCCTCCAAAACACTGAGGATCAATTGTCCAAACAGTGGTTTAGAGTGGGTAAGGGAACTACTTCCCAGGAACTAATGTCCGTGGCAGGAATAGGAAGCTAGTAGGGGACAGATGGGTTAGTAACTGAGGGGGGGGGGGGGGGATAAAATAAAGTTACTCATTTACAAACGCAGTCAGTCGCGGGTTTGATGCAAGATATTTGTCTAGGCGAAGCTTAAATGAATCAACGGTGCTGCAGTCTATAACGTCTCGGGGAAGCCCATTCCACAAGTTGACAACTCGATTGAAGAAGAAATGTTTAGATTCGTGCGAGTTAAAAGATTTGCCGATAATTTTGCACCCGTTTCCCCGCGTGTAATTAGATTGGTCGATAGTGAAGTACTTACTACAGTTCATATTGTCGATGCCTTTGATGATTTTGAACACTTGAATTAAGTCGCCTCTTAATCTGCGCTGGGTTAAAGGAAATAGATTTAATTCTCTAAGACGCTCCTCGTAGGGTTTGTTCTTTAGGCTAGGTATCATTTTGGTAACTCTACGTTGAACTCGTTCTAGCTTGTCTCTATCTTTTTGGTAATAAGGGCACCAGGATTGAACGCAGTATTCCAGAAGAGGGCGGACTAAAGAATTGTAAAGGGTTAGAATTACTTCTTTGGATTTATGCTCAAATGACCTGCCTATAAAGCCAATTATTTTGTTTGCTTTCTTAACAACTTCTGAACATTGTTGACTCGGTTTTAGGTTACTCGATATTGTTACTCTAAGATCGGTTTCTCTGTTTACATTCTTGAGATGAGTGCCATTCATCGAATAGTTTGCTTTCACATTTTGGTATCCGATATGTAGTACTTTACATTTATCCGCATTGAAACTCATTTGCCAAATTTGGGCCCAACGTGACAACTTATCTAGATTGTGTTGCATATCGTCAACTTGTTCTTTTGAGAGTACGCTATTTGCAATTTTTGTATCGTCAGCAAATTTTGAGATTGTACAGGTGAGACCCTCATCTACTGTATGTCTGTTAGAAAAAGAATTGGTCCTAGTACCGATCCCTGGGGTACCCCGCTACTTACATTGGTCCATTTAGATGCCTTACCGTTTATGACTACTCTTTGCTTTCTGTCGCAGAGCCAATTTTCTATCCATTTCAACACACCGTCTTGTATTCCATACGCTTTTAATTTTTAGCAACCTATCTATCCCTCCCTCCCTCTCTCTCTCTCTCTCTCTCTCTTTCTGTCTCTCTCTCTCTCTCAGTTAATTTCAACCTAGGAGTAATTACAACAGAGGCAACCCCCCCCCCCCACATACTCTTTTCTCGGGGGGGCGGCTAAATTGTGCGTCGCTAATTTCTGGGCCGAGAGCGTCTTCAGCGGCCCTTCAAAACAATTACACACACTCGCCAAAATTAGGGCTTGCAAACATTAGAAGGAAGAGTGTGTGTGTGTGTGAGTATGTGTGTGAGAGAGCCGTTTCTGAATGGGGGAAAGGAAAATGGTATGTGCGTGAGAGAGAGAAAGAGAGAGAGAAAGAGAGAGAGAAAGAGAGAGAGAAAGAGAGAGAGAGAGAGTGAGTGAGAGAGTAAAATGTAATGGGCCAACATTTGTGGAGCAAGTTTCCCGTCTCCTATATTGCGTAAGACTGCGTGTATGTTATGTATGTGTGTGCGTGTGTGTGAGAGAGAGAGAGAGAGAGAAGAGATTATGTTGTAAGTGAGGATATAGAGTCAAAGTGCATAAAGTTCAATATGAGGTCAGGGGTTGTATATATATATATATAAGTTGAACGTGTCAAAAAGAGTCTATGCCATGTCTTTGGGAGAGCGTATTGAGTGTTAACCCTTTCTGTAACGGTGACGTCCTTTTCGTTATATTCTGGTACCGTAATAATTATACGATTTCAATCAGTTTAAAAAGGGCCTCCAGCAACTTTTTGTTTTTTTTCTTTTTTTCTATGTGATTGAGGGAGGCAAAAGGCATAACTGCCTATAGCGAGTGCCTCCCCCATAGTTGAAAGAGTGACAGGGCCAAAATCAAGGGACGTTCGAGCCAAAATGCCTGGACACACGGAGTTTGAAGCAATTTAAGTCATAGGAAGAGGGAAAGACTGATTCTGGGAGAGAGTTCCAGAGCTCAGATGTTGAGTAGAAGAAGGTTTGAGAGTAACGTTTCACTCTTGGGTTGGAGAGTTGCACAGAGTAGGGGTGGGATTGAGTTGCAAGACGGGTACCACGTGCCCTACGTAAAGGAGGTGGTATGCACTGGGATAGCTCTGAGGAACACTGATTATTATAGTAGCGATAGAATAGCGAGAGAGATGCAACATTGCGGCGGAGAGAGAGAGATTGCAGAGAGTTGGTGAGTGGACGGGAGTTAATGATACGAAAGGCCTTCCTTTCAACTTTGTCTAGGAGAGCGGTGTGAGAGGAACCTCCCCACACATGTGAACAATACTCAATACAAGGGCGCACTATGCCCCTGTACAGAGCAAGAAGCTGTGCAGGGGAAAAGAACCCCCTAAGGCGGTTGAGCACACCCAGCTTCTGGGAGGCTGCCTTAGCAAGACTGGTAATATGGTCCTTCCAAATGAGAGCAGAAGAAAAAAGAGACACCAAGAATATTGAGAGAAGATGAAGGGTTGATTTTTGTATTGTTAAAGAATAAGGGATAGTCCGCTGGGAGATTCTGACGGGTAGATAGATGGAGAAATTGGGTTTTGGAAGCATTAAAGTTAACAAGGTTTTCTCTGCCCCAATTGGAAATAGTATTTAGATCAGAATTTAAGAGTTCTATGGCTTCATTACGTTTGTCGTTGAGGGATTGCTGGCTGGGGCGTTCTGAAAAACTAATGGAGTAGTGTAAGGTTGAGTCGTCTGCGTATGAATGGATGGGAATTAAGGTACAGTTAAGGAGATCATTTATAAAAATTAGAAAGAGAATAGGAGATAGGACAGAGCCCTGAGGAACACCGGAGTTTATAGGGTGAGGAAGTGAACAATGGCCGTCCACAACCGCAGCTATGGAACGGCCGGAAAGGAAATTAGAGACAAAGGCACAGATGGAGGGATAGAAACCGAAGGAGGGTAGTTTAGAAATTAAAGATTTATGCCAGACTCTATCGAAGGCTTTCGATATGTCTAGTGCAATAGAAAAAGTCTCACCGAAGTCCCGAAAGGAGGATGACCAAGAGTTAGTAAGATATGAAAGAATATCACCAGTAGAGCGACCCTTAAGGAAGCCATACTGGCGATCTGAGAGCAGATTATGAGAAGAGAAATGCTTAAGAAATTTGGAAGCAAGAATAGTTTCAAAAACTTTAGAAAGACAAGAGATAAGAGCAATTGGACGATAGTTGGAGGGTTGAGAGCGGTCACCCTTCTTTGGGACAGGTTGAATGTGAGCAAACTTCCAGCATGAAGGGAAGACGTTAGAGGATAGACAGAGACGAAAGAGTTTGCCTAGGCAGGGAGTCAGCACGGAAGCACAGTTTTTGAGAACAACAGGAGGAACACCGTCCGGACCGTACGCCTTATTAGTGTTAAGCCCAGAGAGGGTAGAAAGTACATCTTTAGAAGAGATTAGGATATTAGGCATAAGTAAGAGAGAGGAGGGCGGAGAGGGAGGAATAGCACCGGAATCATCCAAGGTGGAGTTTCTAGCAAAAGTTTGAGCGAAGAGTTTAGCTTTGTCAGAGGAAGAAGTGATGGTTGTGCCATCAGAGGGGGAAAAAGAGGGAAAGACGAGGAAGAGAAATTGTTGGAGAGGTTTTTGGCTAGATGCCAGAAAGCTTGGGAAGAGCTAGAGTTGGATAGTTCAGTGCATTTATTATTGATGAAAGAGTGTTTGGCAAGTCGAAGAACAGATTTGGCTTGATTCCGGGCAGAAACATATGACGAATGAGAGTCTTGAGTTTTAAGGCGTCGGAACCGTTTGAATGCTTCCTCCTTATTGCGGACAGCAGTAGAACAGGCGTGAGTAAACCAAGATTTTTTAGCATTAGTCTGAGACAGGCTTCGGACTCTCACTTAACCCATTTTACTACCTCAGATACTTCTTAAGCCGCACACAACTAACAGGCTTCGGACTCTCACTTAACCCATTTTACTACCTAAGATACTTCTTATACCGCACACAACTAACAGGCTTCGGACTCTCACTTAACCCATTTTACTACCTCAGATACTTCTTAAGCCGCACACAACTAACAGGCTTCGGACTCTCACTTAACCCATTTTACTACCTCAGATACTTCTTAAGCCGCACAACTAACAGGCTTCGGACTCTCACTTAACCCATTTTACTACCTCAGATACTTCTTAAGCCGCACACAACTAACAGGCTTCGGACTCTCACTTAACCCATTTTACTACCTCAGATACTTCTTAAGCCGCACACAACTAACAGGCTTCGGACTCTCACTTAACCCATTTTACTACCTCAGATACTTCTTAAGCCGCACACAACTAACAGGCTTCGGACTCTCACTTAACCCATTTTACTACCTCAGATACTTCTTAAGCCGCACACAACTAACAGGCTTCGGACTCTCACTTAACCCATTTTACTACCTCAGATACTTCTTAAGCCGCACACAACTAACAGGCTTCGGACTCTCACTTAACCCATTTTACTACCTCAGATACTTCTTAAGCCGCACACAACTAACAGGCTTCGGACTCTCACTTAACCCATTTTACTACCTCAGATACTTCTTAAGCCGCACACAACTAACAGGCTTCGGACTCTCACTTAACCCATTTTACTACCTCAGATACTTCTTAAGCCGCACACAACTAACAGGCTTCGGACTCTCACTTAACCCATTTTACTACCTCAGATACTTCTTAAGCCGCACACAACTAACAGGCTTCGGACTCTCACTTAACCCATTTTACTACCTCAGATACTTCTTAAGCCGCACACAACTAACAGGCTTCGGACTCTCACTTAACCCATTTTACTACCTCAGATACTTCTTAAGCCGCACACAACTAACAGGCTTCGGACTCTCACTTAACCCATTTTACTACCTCAGATACTTCTTAAGCCGCATACAACTAACAGGCTTCGGACTCTCACTTAACCCATTTTACTACCTCAGATACTTCTTAAGCCGCATACAACTAACAGGCTTCGGACTCTCACTTAACCCATTTTACTACCTCAGATACTTCTTAAGCCGCATACAACTAACAGGCTTCGGACTCTCACTTAACCCATTTTACTACCTCAGATACTTCTTAAGCCGCACACAACTAACAGGCTTCGGACTCTCACTTAACCCATTTTACTACCTCAGATACTTCTTAAGCCGCACACAACTAACAGGCTTCGGACTCTCACTTAACCCATTTTACTACCTCAGATACTTCTTAAGCCGCACACAACTAACAGGCTTCGGACTCTCACTTAACCCATTTTACTACCTCAGATATTTCTTAAGCCTCACACAACTAACAGGCTTCGGACTCTCACTTAACCCATTTTACTACCTCAGATACTTCTTAAGCCGCACACAACTAACAGGCTTCGGACTCTCACTTAACCCATTTTACTACCTCAGATACTTCTTAAGCCGCACACAACTAACAGGCTTCGGACTCTCACTTAACCCATTTTACTACCTCAGATACTTTTTAAGCCGCACACAACTAACAGGCTTCGGACTCTCACTTAACCCATTTTACTACCTCAGATACTTCTTAAGCCGTACACAACTATCAGGCTTCGGACTCTCACTTAACCCATTTTACTACCTCAGATACTTCTTAAGCCGCACACAACTAACAGGCTTCGGACTCTCACTTAACCCATTTTACTACCTCAGATACTTCTTAAGCCGCACACAACTAACAGGCTTCGGACTCTCACTTAACCCATTTTACTACCTCAGATACTTTTTAAGCCGCACACAACTAACAGGCTTCGGACTCTCACTTAACCCATTTTACTACCTCAGATACTTCTTAAGCCGTACACAACTAACAGGCTTCGGACTCTCACTTAACCCATTTTACTACCTCAGATACTTCTTAAGCCGCACACAACTAACAGGCTTCGGACTCTCACTTAACCCATTTTCCCTCCTCAGATACTTCTTAAGCCGCACACAATCATCTAAATATAAATAGAATAAAACTGAGACGACGTCGCCGGTACAAAAGGGGTTAAAGAAAATGTAGTCTATTCGAAGGTAGACAATAAATATGAGGTACTGTGTGCAAGTAAATACCATGTTTATAATTTTCAGCATGTTCACCACGACTAACACCAGTCCACTGTGTCAAACCGGAGTAATTTTTGGGTGAAGACTTGAATGAATATGAAAAGGAATACAAGAAAATTCACATGATAGATAGAACATATTTTTGGCCAACTTATCACTTCCAAAGGCATAATTTGAAAAAGAAACCTTCAATTGCATCTTTGCATATACAATAATAGAGACTAAAAAGAAACGACCCCCCCACCCTTCTTCAGAAATGACCCCTTGCGAGTTTTAGGCTTTAAGGAAGTTCAATTTTCTTATAGCTGAACTACGAGCTAAAGTATGGTTCTATTGCATATATAAATCCATAACACCAATTTCAGCATGCTTTCTATCCATCAGAAAGTTTCATTACTATTACATTTCTGTTTAATATCAACCTTTATGGCTCTAACTTCCTTATAAACTGAAACTCGCAAGTGTTTAATTAATCTTCACTACATTGCCACCATCACCACTAATATATCAAACACCAGCCAACAACAACATCACCCCATCATCACCACTATCACCATCACCACTACCGACGAAGGCCCTGAAGGTGGTGATAAGATGAAATATGATGTGTCCGGGTTCGAACTTCCTTAAGGGGATTTTTTTTAGTTTGTTCCCTAGACCTCCATCAAGCTTAAAATTAGACACCCCTAGACCCCTTTTCAAGATAAATGTATATATTTTTTTCGGTAGAAAAATGTCCCGACCTATAAATAACAGGGTCGCTATCGCTCGCCAGGAAAAAATCGACACCTAAATGGCACGAAAGATCTTAAAATTGACAAAACAGGGTCGAAAGTTCTTAAAATTGCCAAACTAATGGGGCGAATGTCTTATCATCTTAATACTAATGGGGCTATCACCACCACTAACTTTAACACTATCACCACCACTATTATCACTGTTAGCACTATCACCAGTAATATCAATATCACTACTACTACTATTACCACTATTATCACCATCATCACCACTACCGATAAAGCCCCTGAACGTGTTGATAGTAATTAAATATGATGTGCCAGGAAGAGGGGGGGGGGGGGTCTTCAAACTTCCTTAAGACAGCTAATTATAAACTTCATCTTTTCATGCGATTGGCGAAAGACTAATCCGAGAGAGAGAGAGTGAGAATGCGTGTATGTGTTAAAGTAAAGATGTTGGATTTTACTGAAAGCTCACAACTAATACTGAAATTCTAATCAGAGAGAGAGAGTGTGTGTGTGTGTACTTACTCTAGTTGTACTTACTCTAGTTGTATTGCGGGAGTGAGCATGCTCGTTATTTCCCGCCTCCTATATGTGTAGGTGTTATATGTATCGTTGGAATGGCTGTGGATGTGTGTGTAGTCTGTATTTTTAGCCAATTGGCGACATCGGAAACGAAGGCTTAGGGTGGATCTGTATGGTACCATTCTCACTATAGACGGTACCGTCTCGCCCGAAGGCTTAGGTAGCCATCAGCTTAGGTGAACCATATGATACCCATCTCGCCTTGTACCATTTTTGCCAACCCCAGATGGGACGTCACAACGTCGTCCACTTATTCCAGGTACCTATTTACAGCTAGGTGAACTGAGGCTAACACATGAAAGGAGACAAGCCCAATTTGTCTCCGACCGGCCGAGGATTGAACCCCCGACCCCTCGTGTGTGAGACGAGAGCTCTACCTACTAGGCTACGGGCTGTGTGTGTGTATGTATGTATGTATGTATGTATGTATGTGTGTGTGTGTGTGTGTGTGTGTTTGAAAGTAAAGATGTTTGAATATTACTGACAGTTTTCAACTAATACTGTACGGTACATGTAATCACAGGACGAAGAAAAGTCAAGAAGGTTTATTCATCAACATATCAATAATTTCTTTAAAATTAAGGCGGCAGTACTCGTTTTTTCTGGACCACCTTCTACCTCATGTTTAGCCTATTAGTTTTGAGGTTTTAAGACGTTTGTTCCGTTAGTTTGGCGATTTTGAGATATTTCGCCTCATTTTGTTATCAATATTAAGAATGTTCGTGCTCT
Organism: Paralithodes platypus; assembly: GCA_032716605.1. NCBI lineage: Eukaryota > Metazoa > Arthropoda > Malacostraca > Decapoda > Lithodidae > Paralithodes > Paralithodes platypus. The sequence continues at coordinate 616,256 of CM064549.1, forward strand.
TTAGGTGTCGATGTTTTTCCGGCGAGCAATAGCGAGCCTCTAATTTTACAAGGAACCGGCCTTCGGCCGGGACATTTTTCAACCATAACATGTATAAATGCATCTTGAGAGGGGGTCTAGGGGGTGTTTTTCTAAGCTTGATGGAGGTCTGGCGAGGAAACGCAAATATAAATGAATAGATAAATATATCAACCAAAATCCAAGCGCTACCCCCCATAAGTACCGATAAGGAAAAAGATGAAATAGGCATAGACAAAACACAATACAATACAAACGTAGAGAATGGAATGGTAGAAAGACAAGAAAACAAGAACAATAAAACATCATGAATAGTAAGACAGTAGACAAGATAGACAAATACGAAGATATAAATGAAGGAGTCGTAGGAACAC
>CM064549.1:619147-656647 GCA_032716605.1 Paralithodes platypus
ACAAGGCAGTGTCCTAATATGACTACTAACCTCGGGGTGATATTAGTGGAAGCAAGTTGCCCTGACCACCTCTAATATCACACCAGTATATCCTGCTCCAACCTGAGCCCCCCAGTGAGTTTCCGCCCGAAACAATGAATTCTTAGAGTCCACCTCCCACACTCACTTAACTATGGGGGGGGGGGGGTCCAGACTGAAGCTGGATTCCTAATTAATATTAAACACTCCGTTGCCTCAGTTCGAAACCCGAGATAGGGAACACACAATTGCTGGGGCAGAACCGTCAAGGTTGCTATCGGGTCCTAAGCACAAACACAGGGAAATTATGTAGGGATTATGGATGTGTGTGTGTGTGTGTGTGGACTGTATGGGATTAACGGTGCTTAAGCGGCAGTCACACTATGAAGACTTAAGGGAATTACCGCGGCGACTTAGAGGTCTTAAGGAGGACTTCATCTAAGTCACCGCGCGTTGTGGGTGGTCCCCGTGCATCCCCACGGTACAGTACGGTACGATGGGTGGCTAGGATGGTCATGGCTGGTTTCGATTTGCTTTGAACATGCAAGAGGCATGGAAAATTGGTCGCCGAGCTAGCCGCGGTCGTGAGGCAAGCGCCGTCACGCGCCCACCGGTATGCGCGTGAGGGGGACCGGTGGTCGACCGGTCAGCGCCGTGTGGCGCCATGCGTCGCCAAAGCGTTGGCCCCCGAACACGCGCCACGTGGCGGGGCTCGCGCGCCAGCGCGAGTAGGGGACCTGCGTAACACGAAGGCCGTCAAGTTGTCTTCCTTTTGCCGTCCTGTTGCCTCGTTGCGCCGCATGACGCAGGCGGTCTGCTATGCTAGGTCTCCGTGTAGCCCCATCCATGATGCCGTGATCCGTGATGCCGTCCAGCCTGCCTCAAGCAGACATTTACTCTTGGTCAAGTTACGGATGATCGGCAAAGACAATCGGCACTCCTTGAGTCGCCGCGGTAATTACCTTAAGTCTTCATAGTGTGACCGCACCTTTAGTATTAAGGACCCCGACAAGCCTCCCAGCTCTCCCCTATCACGGATTCCGACGTAGCCACCAGAGGTACTGAATATATAAAACAAAGGGAAAGATAATAAAATGCTGATCAGAGGAAAAGGATATTTAAAAGAAGAAATGAATGTCTAGGATTCTCTGTTAATTAAGTTACGTTATTATTATGCACGCCAGGACAAACAAAAGGGGGCCGACTGATGGGTCACAAGAGAGAAAAAATAACACCCATCTAGTCTGACCGCTGAGCAGAGAGTGAGGGGACCGGATGTTGCAGAGCACCACGGAGGCCAGCCTCGAACGAAGAAGTTGCAATATTTCACCACACGATATGATAAGACTAAGACACTTCACAAGAATAACTTATACTAAAGTATTTCTGTGTTAACCACTTAACTAAAACAGTATGGCAGATAAAATAAAGTACATCTTTATATTGTAACACAACTGAACTTGCAATGATCACATAATTAATTAAACTTGTGTTGCTTAGCAACCTTACCTCCCGCGAGGCAAGAGCAACAATCTTTCAACACCTCCCTCGCCAGCCACACTAGCTAGCAAACTACACGTTGCCGCTTAACTAACAACTGGTTAGACGAAACTGATAACACTCTATGGGCTCATTCTACACAAATGTTTATTGAGACAAAAATGCTTAGAGGTACGGCAAAACTAGTCATGTGTAATTGGAAGGGTATCGGAGTGAAACTCACAATACCAGGTCTTTCTAATGATAGACTTGGCACAGCTGCTTTAATAAATCTGGCGCCAGTCAAGTCTAGCTACTCATAAAAGACCCTATAGACCCTGGTCATCATTGGGGGGGAAGTTTTGGAGCTTTTAAACAAAACTTTCATCATTAGTTTACAACTGCAAAATGAAACGAGTGAGGAGCTTTCCGCTGAGCCTTCCTCCTCGTCCTGCACACCCTCAGCACCCTGCAGATCAGTCGAATCTATGGGTGATGCAGATTCAGTACTGTACATCCCCTCGATCAGATCTATCTCCTCCCTTAACAATTCTTCCGGCTGTGCAACCTGGGCCATAGTTCTCATGCCCGCACACACCGGAAACAAATTGGGAGGCAGCTTCTTAGGCTCCTTGTTCCTCTCCTCCGGCTGTACCTGCTCCGACACCACTACCGGAGGTGGAAAGACTCTACTCCCTGCCATATCTGCTCCAAGCAGAAAATCAATCCCCTCCACAGGTAATAAGTCCATGACCGCTACCTTCGCCGTCGCCGTGACTACAGGACACCTAAGATGAATAGGAACGAGGCTATAACAGGCCTCAGTGTTTACATCTCGACATAACACAAACTCGTCAGATTTTATCGGCTTCCCCGTCAAGTTCAAACACATGGACTGCTTAGCTCCCGAATCCCTAAGAACCTTGACTGGATACACCTTCCCACACAGCTCTACTTCACCCTCATGAACGAAAGCCTGGCACCAAGCGAGCGAGTCTTCTGGACCTGCATTGCTACCTAGTTGAGACACTTTGTCGGGGACAGGCTGTGCCACGGCCGTTGGCACCCCATGCTTCACCCTTCGGTCTGCCTCCAACCTCGGTAACAAGGATTCATCCCCTCCTCCCTGGATACCAACAACAAACGACACAGGCTTATCAAGCGCTGCAGAAGACTTTACCTTGGGACAGTTTGGTTTAATATGTCTGGTCTGTTTACACCCATAACACCTAACAACACTGGAATCAGGTCGGGCTGAATTTTGTGCTTTTTGTTTGTCTCCACTGTTATTATTACGTGTGGGACCAGGGCCACCATTACTGTACCATCCACTTCCACCTGCTCGGTACTTCTCGTCACGTGCAGTCGTGGGGGGGGGGGGGGGCATATCTGGCACGATCAGTAAAACCCTTAGTTGCCAATACTCGATCGTCAGCGCACACGGCAGCATCAGACATTTACATGTTACATTTTCACTTAAAAGCCAACGAGACAAACAATCACGGAGGTACTTAGCAAACTCAACATGCGTATGATTAGGCTTCTTCCTTGCATTACGAAATTTAAGGTGATAGGCTTCTGGTCTGAGTTCATAAGCCTTAAGGATAGCCTGCTTTAAATTATCATACTCTGCTAAGTCCTCCGCTGACATCCTATCATATGCCTCGAGCGCATTTCCCTTGAGAACTTTTGCTACCAATGCCGCCCAGCATTCCCGTGGCCACTCGAACTCCCTTGCTTTCTTTTCAAATCGCTGGAACCATTCAGTGACTTTGTCGTCGTCGAAAGCGGGAACGAGCTGCAGGGTACAAGACAACTTTAACTCGCTAGATTCCTCCCTGTGTACCGTGCCCCCTTGTGTACCTACCCCCGTCTACCTCAACTTTGGTTCTTTGTAACTCTATTGTCATTCTCTGTGTCTCTAACCACTCCTGCATTTCTCTCTCTTTCTCTTCTCTTTTCTCCTGCATTTCTCTCTCTTGCTCTTTTCTTTTCTCCTGCATTTCCAATTTCTTCAACTCTAGTTGTACTAGAGAATCCCTCGATAGCCCTACCGGGGCAAAAGTAGGGGGTGGTGTAGGAACATAAGCGGGACGGTAACGTGGCTGAATCGTAGAAAATCCAGCTGGGATAAATGGGGGGCGGGGGAGGTGTAACCTGGTTCTGTGCTGGCCAGCCAGCGGCAGGAGTAGAGTGTAAAGGATAAAAATGGGGTTGAGTAAGTTGGGGCACACCAGGGGGCACGTCAGGCAACAACGGGGGAACAACAGTAGGACATGTAAACTGGGAAGACGTTATGCTCTCATTAAAAGGACTGGGTGTGTGCGGCGGAGAGCGTGCAGGTGTGATATAGCCTCCTGCCGGCACAGGCTCAGCCTCCTCTCGAACATCATAATAATACTGCCATACATACTGCTAACATGCTTCCCCCGTGGTAAGAAGAGACCCCTCTACTCCCAACACTGATGCTATCAACCTCACTTCCTCCACCCTTCTCAACTGCATCTGTGCCCATTCTGGAAAACTCCGAAGGAACACTCTCGCATCCTCCTCACTGGTGATATGCAACGGCACGACACTCTCCCCCTCGTCTCTTGCTTGTTGTTCAGACACAATAAAATATAAATGCTAGACACCTATTCTAAAAAAAAATCCTCTGATAAAAATAAATCTTATTAATACTGCTGGTGCTATTCTGATTATCCTTGGCAAGGTCACGAGTGTTACGAATCTGGACCTCAGTTGCTTAGAGACGGTATACAAAAATAATTACTAAACCAAATGCACCTTGTCTCTCTACCAAGCAACACCATGACGCAACAGGTAAGAGCACTATAAACGCTTCCAGGCTCTTCTCAGGGCTTAAGGTGCACACTGCCTTGCTCCTATTCTGAATATACATACATACATACATACATAACATTTTAAGACTGAGTGTTCCACACATAAGTGCAGTTTCAGTCTCTTGTCCTAATGGCGGCGTTCCAGGCAACCCTGTTAAGGGCTGCTTCACTTGTCAAGTTCTTGGATTTGAGATCGGCGCGTATAGTCCGATCCCAGGTCTTCCTCGGTCCACCCCTTGGTGCAGCTCCCTCCACAATCACAGACCTGCATTTTGTCACCCAATTTTGTTCATCCATTCTCTCCACATGTCCATACCATCCCAGTCTACTTGTACGCATCACCTCGCTAATACTCTTTATACCTAAACGTCTCCTCAGCTCAACATTTGTTATTCTATCCTGTAGCCTGGCCCCACACATCCATCTCACCATTCTCATCTCATTACGCTCCATTCTGTTGACATCCTCTACTTTAACGGCCCATGTTTCTGAGGCATACGTCATTGCACTTCTAACACATGAGGCATACACCTTTCCCTTCAGGGGGAGAGGCATTCTTTTCATGGTCAGGATTGGCATCAATTCTCTGAACTTCCCCCAGCCACACCTAATTCTAGCAACAGTGGCAGCCTCGGCCCCACCACCGGCAGAGATGGTATCTCCTAGGTAACAAAACTTGTTCACCAGCTCCAAAGACTCATTTCCAAAATTCACAGCCACAGGATCATCACTTAACACAAGCTCGCCTTTGCACACTACGCACTCAAATTTCTCTATTTCTGACTTATCCTTCGGCAGGGGCCCCTTTATTCTACTACAGCGCTTACTCCCATGGTGTACCCAACATCGACAGATGCTACATTGAATTGAGTTAACGCCCACTCCCTTTCCACACACTGCACATGGGTATGCACCGCTCTTTTCCACATTGCCTCGTCTCAAACTACAATGCATAACCTTGGTTTTGTTAATATTGACTCTTAAACCCTTGCTCGCCATGCCCTCTCTCCACTTTCTGAATTTGGCCTCAGCATCCTGCATACTGTCAGCTATTAGGACTAAATCGTCTGCATAAAACAGTTCCAACGGGAGTCCGCCTCTAAAAACTCTAGACAGCGCCTCCAAGACCATAATAAAGAGGAGGGGGCTTAACACTGAACCCTGATGGACTCCAACACGGACTGCGAATTCATCACTCAGTACACCTTTCACCCTCACCGAACTTCGCGAATCCTCATACATCTTCATTATCACACGCACCAGCCACTCTTCCACACCAAGTTTCCTCATAGCCCACTGTACAACATCTCTAGGTACCCTATCAAAGGCCTTCTCCAGGTCCACAAACACAAAGTAAAGATCCCTGCCTTTTAGTAGGTATCTTTCCTGTATCTGCCTGACTATGAAGATAGCATCGGTTGTACCACGTCCTGGCATAAAACCAAACTGCATATCATCAATAGAGATGCTTTGCCTGATCAAACCCTCAAGGACTCTCTCACAGACCTTCATGATTTGGTCAAGCATTTTCAGGCCCCTATAATTTCCTCTATCTAGCGCATCCCCTTTTCCTTTGTATATATTTACTATTACACTTTTGAGCCAATCCTCTGGGATTTTCTCATCTTTAATAATGGTGTTTATCAACTCAGTGACTAAGTTTACACCAATCTCCCCTGAGGCTTTTATCATCTCAGCGACAATGTCGGAGCAACCTGGAGCTTTACCGTCCTTCATTTTATTGATTGCGTCGCTCACTACAGCTGGTGCTATCAAAGGAGGGGGCCCAGATATTGGTTTTTCGATACTAAGCTGTTCCTTATCCCATTCAAACTCTACATTTAGCAATCGTTCATAGTGTACCTTCCATGCTTCTCTGATTTCATTTTCTGCATACACAATCTTCCCATTATCATCTCTAACACACTGTTCACCTATAATATCCCTACTGTCATTTTTAACTCGCCTAGCTAGGTTGAAGATCCCATTGGGATTGTCAATGTTACACACTTGTTCGAGGACCAGGTCCTTAATGCGATTTTTAGCATTGTAAATAACTCTTTTGGCAGTTCGTTTAGCTGCCTGGTATTCCTCCCTGCTGTAATAATAAGGAGAACAGAAAAATCATGTAATTTACTAGTTACGAGAACTCGAAACCAACACCGGGATTAGCAATGCTAGGTTGGATAATCAAAAGAGTTAAATACATATAGGCTACCAGCAGACATCAACGAAAAAAAGAGTGCAGGTGTACTTCGAGCATAAAGCTCGGTTCACACATTCCCGTCCTGACATCCCGTCCTCCCCCGACCACTGAAAACGTATTCAATCGTGCAAGGACTCCGACCTAAACGTGTATGGTCTGTTCATGAACGTACAGTGACGCCACAGTACGGGCCGCGGCGGCGAGGGAGCCGTGCATTTTTGACATACCAAAAATAAACGGATCAGAACGGATCAACCGCCAAACTCGGTTCAAGGGCGGATCACCCACGTGACGGGTCAGCGCATAGGCGCCGTGTAGAAGCGTCTATGCGGCGCCTAGACGCTACCAGACGTAGTCTATGCCCAAACCAAAATATTTGAAAGTTGAGACTGCGACGTGCCAACGTCGCCTCACGTGATCACCCCGCGGCGTCCCTGCTAGTCCCTGCCCACCAAGCGTCCATAAAAGAGCCAGCCGCGTGTGGTCCTATCTCAGGTCCCAAGCCGCCGTCAAAATAAAAAATCCCTCAATTGGAAATCTGCCCTTATTAATACTGTATAGTAGCATGCAGTTGGCTTGCATCTTCGTAGGTTTAATTGTTAATTTGTACATTTGTTGGTAGAAAAATTTCAATTTTAACCCGCTGAGTGCCAGGGACGTTTATATATGTCCTCGCAGAAAAAAAATCGTAGCAGCGAAACGACTGCACCTATGGCTTTCATATTTTTACCACATGTACCTTATCCTTTTGGCTACCCACCACAAAAATCCCAAATCCCTCCTCCCACCTACTCGCTGACTGTCGGTCCCGTCAGAAGGAAAAAAAAAGGAAAATCTGTGGCGGCGAAACGACTGCACCAATCGGTTCTATATTTGTGTGACAAGTCCCTTACCCTTCTGCCTTCCCCCCACCACACCCCCAACCGCCTCCAACCACCCACTTCCAGCGTATCCGTACGAAGATAAGGAAAAAAAGGAAAATCCGTGGTGGCGAAACTACCTCACCAATCGGCTTCATATTTGTAACATGAGTTAACGCTTCTACCTTCCCCCCACCATCCCCCAAATCACCCTTCCACGACCCTCCTACCCATACATTCCGATACCATAAAAGTCTCTTTAGTCTATAGTGTCTTTTCAGCTACTTTCGGGACCATCGGGGACCTGATTTCTGGCGAAAATGGACAAGGGGAGTGTTTTTTTTACCATTATCCTTCCTTTCTCTCCCAACTTGATAGATTAAGCCAAGAAAAAATATAAAAAAAATCTGGCACTGGCAGAAGCACACCGTCAAAATTGGCTGGCACTCAGTGGGCTGGTTGAGACTGAGGTGTCTCTGTGCCACGCCCCAATATATATGCATGATGGGGGCCATCGCCGACGACACTGCGGCATCATATTTTGGTCGCAGTGTCGTCGCAGTGCCGTCACAGTGCGTCTCAGACAGGTCATATACAGACTTATTAGGTCGCCTTCCAAAGGGACTGGTCGTGGCACCAAGTCGCCGCCCATGCTCCGTCTACCGGGGCGGTCACGTGTTGAGATCTCCGTCCACTAACCATGCATGCGCCGTCTTCCGGGGCGGTGACGTGTTGAGGTCGCGCATCAGAGCCACACGTGGCCACTCGGGCCCACTCGGGACACAAGGTCATCCGTTTGATGCCGTCCAACAGTTTTTGGTGGTCGGGGGAGGACGGGAGGTCAGGATGGGAATGTGTGACTCGAGCTCAGGCTATGCGCGCCCTCGACAATACTAAACCGTGCGCAAACCAGACAACGGTAATCCACTCTGAATACTTAAAATACTTAAAGGTACTGAATATATAAAACAAAGGGAAAGATAATAAAATGCTGATCAGAGGAAAAGGATATTTAAAAGAAGAAATGAATGTCTAGGATTCTCTGTTAATTACGTTACGTTATTATTATGCACGCAAGGACAAACAAAAGGGGGCCGACTAATGGGTCACGAGAGAGAAAAAATAACACCCATCTAGTCTGACCGCTGAGCAGAGAGTGAGGGGACCGGATGTTGCAGAGCACCGCGGAGGCCAGCCTCAAACGAAGAAGTTGCAATAGCTCACCACACGATATGATAAGACTAAGACACTTCACAAGAATAACGTATACTAAAGTATTCCTGTGTTAACAACTTAACTAAAACAGTGTGGCAGATAAAATAAACTACATCTTTATATTGTAACACAACTGAACTTCCAATGATCACATACTTAATTAAACTCGTGTTGCTTAGCAACCTTACCTCCCGCGGGGCAAGAGCAACAATCGTTCAACACCTCCCTCGCCAGCCACACTAGCTAGCAAACTACATGTTGCCGCTTAACTAACAACTGGTTAGACGAAACTGATAACACTCTATGGGCTCATTCTACACAAATGTTTATTGAGACAAAAATGCTTAGAGGTACGGCAAAACTAGTCATGTGTAATTGGAAGGGTATCGGAGTGAAACTCACAATACCAGGTCTTTCTAATGATAGACTTGGCACACCTGCTTTAATAAATCTGGCGTCAGTCAAGTCTAGCTACTCATAAAAGACCCTATAGACCCTGGTCATTGTGACAATATATACAGTATATATATATATATATATATATATATATATATATATATATATATATATATATATATATATATATATATATATATATGTGTTATGCCGGGTTGTAATCCAACTGGCTTCAGTATTATATCTTAATAATCCGAATTTCAGATACTTAGATGTGAACTAGATCTCAACAGGGACACGTCGAGCTAGGTGAATTTGCTAGTTAACTACTCAATCAGGCAACGATAACACAATAAACACACAGGTTAGATTACACTCAAATTTATTCAATGGCACGATCGTATATAAATAATAATACTGTACTATACTGTTACTAGAACAGCAAGTAAGAAATAAAGTGAATAAGAGAGTGAACTAATTCCACCCTCTACTGAGTTTCAAGTTATCACTTACATGGTAATTCAAGAATGGAAATACACAAAGATATATAGATAAACATATACACAAACAAGAATCATTGACAATAATACCTATGCGAGAGAAATGTCTAGCGTGAAGTATTCTGACAAAGAAAGATACGATAGAGTGTGGAGCTTATCACTCAGCTGCGTGGCTGGTATGGGTGGTAGGCAACAGGAAGGAAGCCTGCACTCAGGTGAGTACATCAAAGGAGCCGCGCTAAAGGCTTCAGGTGGACTGCGGTCTCGGAAAATAACTATTACTTTAATGCGATATTAAATTAGGGGATAAGGTTAGGCGGTTTATTTGATTCTAGAGAGGAAGATAGTTTAATTCTGAATTCATCTATCTAAGAGTTATTGCGAATAATCTCTCACACGGGACACGACAAATAAGATTCGATCATAGATGAGGTTAAGTCACACGGATACAGGAAATCAGATTCACAATAATTATAGTGAGTGAATTGGAATGGATAAAACGAAGTTTACGAAAGAGGGAATACTTTGCTATAACTTTAAGAAACACACTGATATACGTATGCGAAGATAGCTTGTAAAAGGAGCTATTTAAAGTTAAAAATGGATACGGTGAAGTTCCACTTAAGGAATACCATAGAGGGTAGCAGGAAAGGAGTTTTGCATAGGTTAATAAAATCCTAAAGAAACGCAGAACTAACGAAGCGTTGTATTATAAAATAAATACGAATATAATCAAGAGATTACATATCAAGTAATAAATATGATCTAAAGCCAAGTAATAGGCGGATCGAATCAAGAACTAGACAATCTGAGTTCCTCGAATGGTGTGGAAAGAATTATATGACCCGAGTAACGTATATGATCAGATTACTCACAAGAACTAATAGAATTCAGGTATCATGATTAGGAGTTAATTCTAACTCATCGGAAAGGGTTCTTTACTTTCAAATAAAAGGATGGTAGTATAAATTCTCTGGCGATAATTACACGAATATATAAATCCTAAATTGGGCGTAGGTTCTAGGACCTAGGTATATATTAAATTTAAATAGAATCACTTCACGTTATACACTTTCACTTCGACTTGGATACACAAAGAATAATCAACACATAGGAATAAAATCTGAGAGTATTCTGGTTAATTAACACATGCATAAATGACTATGACATTGTAACGTACATACAATTGAGATTCTGAAGGATTAACACAATTTATCTTAGCAATATCTCGTACTTAATGAAACACTGTACGGATCAAAGTTAGAGCGTTTACACGGGTATCACAGATTCAAGATAGATCTTAGGCACAGATCTATAGTTAAGTATAATAAAATACTCGCATATTTTATTATACCTTCACAACAATAGCCACAACTTATAACACGCAGAAACACTTAGGGTATAGGATAGAGGTGGCCATGAACGAGAGTCTGGACGACGTAGGACTCGAGGTTCTGCTGGGCTGGACGTGGAGGGGAACTGGCCTTTCACTCAGGTACAGGGCAGCACACTCTCTCGTTCAAGGGGAACAATACCAATCCTATCCCACATCTGGTTGTAGCCAGTGGAAGGAAGCAATAGTATTTGCTAACTTCCTTCAGTTTCAGTTAGGCTATATTCGGGTTATTTTTAGTATTCAATTTGGTCAAATTCAATAACATAAGGACATGTGGATATCGTTGTTTTGGCTATGGTGAAGGTAGTTTTTAAGCTAAAAATACATGGTAGTTATTAATTTACACACACAGAGATTCTTGATCTCTCAATATGGTCCCCCTATTTTTAGAGGATACTATGGTGACGTAATGGATGATTTTCGGTTGATCGTAAAATCTGGCTTTTCTTATTCTACAGGTTATAGTTCTTTCACTGTTCACTTCGGTGGTACTATCAACAGTCTTCCCGGGAGGTACTGTAGAGGGTGTACTGGGATTCCCATCTATTCAAGTATTGAGAGGGCTCTTGGTGTTGCATTTGCATAAACAGTTCTTCGTCATAATGCAAGTCAGGCTGGAGTTGGTGATATTCCTTGGTATTCTGTCTCGGTCCTTGCCATTGGAGGAGCTGGAGTCCCTGTTCTTGGTTGGCACTCGAACTTCTTTCTGGGGTAGACTGATCTAGTTTCCCGGAGATTAGAGCATGGGTAGATCCGGGAAACAGGGTAGGCCGGTATTGAAGCCTGGGAAACTGGTCTGGTATTATTCTGTTTGGCCTTTTCCTGAGGTCGTCTTCTCCTGCTGCTCTGGATCACTGCTATTCTTTCGGGCGTGATTGGGGTGTGGCTGCTCAACCCCGTCATTTCAATATATATATATATATATATATATACAGTATATACAGCAAGGTGGAAGGCCCACCAACTTTGTTTTATTTCTTCCTGTACACTCCCACGTACTAAAAGTTGCTCAGGGGAGGGTCCTTCCTTCCCCTACTCCACCCTGGGCAGGTGGAAGGGGGGAGTCGGGTCCAAGTTTACCCCACCTTCCACCCCCAAACTATACCCAACTCCCCCACCTTCCTTCTCTAGCTGGCAGTTAGTGATTAGCGACGATTGTTCTTATGCATTGCAAATTATAGTTAAACCATAATTGCACATGCTTACAATTGCCAATATTAAAAATGTATTAGGAATGTATTTATAGAATATTACGTATAATTGTATTCTCAAAATTAGTTTCTATACACAACGTGGGTTACACGAATCTCAGCTGTATTGGTCTTGAGCTTCTCTCACTGTATTACGTTCTACGATCAAGACTTAATGTGATTTGAATATATTAATACCGTAATCAAATCCAATCTCGTACAGTATTCAGGATATTATGTTCACAATTATTGCAATACACAACAACGTACCCTCTACGATCTACTCCTAGGTTCGCAAATTACTTACACGGTCGGGTATACAGGTATATATCATACAAGGAAAGGACTAAAAGGCAAAGATTGGCTGGAAGAGTGTTGTGACTGTTATTGATTGTTTCGATTATAATTTCAAGCAGTTTCTCCCATTTATTCAATACCATACATACTATAAACGGTCTGTATTTAGTTAAATGTGGCCTATGCACTTTTTTCAATCAATTAAATGTTGAACTCGATACAACTTACAATCAAAGTCAGTGTTCACTTTTTGTAAGGTTTGCGTATAGAGCCCTTGAGTAGCAGGGCTCGCCTTCTCACTTCCCCATTCTCTGTCTCTATCTGTGATCCCTGCCTCTCACCTCTACAAACCACCAAATAATGAATATATTTAATAGACAGTTTTACCATCAACTCTCCTCTATGTGTATCGAATGCAGGCAACATTCATCACACACACAAAGGAAGGGCAATATACCCCATTCAGACCCGTTATATCTTGGTTGTAGAATGTGTGTGCTATGAGAGAGTTACAAGGAATAGTTAGTATCTCAAAGACCTTGCGGTCCATTTCGGGGAAATATTCAAAGTGCAAGGAGAGATATTGTTCAGTGCACTACACTCTTTACAGAGTGTAAAATATCACATTTTCGCGGTTTCGAGGTTCGAATTGGGCGTTCGTTTTCCGATTTTGGGTCCCTTATTGCAAAGTTCCATTTTCGTGTCCAGTCCAGATCTACTGTAGTCTATGCTTAAGTTTATATAACATCTGTGCATACATATGTTCATCCAGTCTAGGTTATGTTTCTTATACTGGTATATAAAAAATAAATAAAATAAAAAAATAAAATAAAAAGGCCTTCTCTAGAGGTGGTAGATGTCAAAGCACTACAAAATAGTGCCGAACAAAAGCCATGAATTGGGGGTCAACTGCAATGTTCACTGATTCATCTCTCTGTAGTGACAAATTTCCCATTTTTTCAAAGCCACAATAAGTTGAGATAATACATCTTCTGACATCAGGTCAATTCGAAATTTAATACTAATATTTGAAAGTGGTACTGATTCCAACTTCTTATCAATATATCTTCCACAAAGAGCTTTCTCCATTGCCACTGCAGCTGGTTTTACCAGCTGCCACATGAGGCTTTTTGCATCTATTCCATGCTACTACTAAGGACGCCAATGAAGCCATCTCCAGAGAAAAAACAAATTATAAACTGGGAGCATCAATCTGCCTTCACTTTTCCAACACTTCTTTTTCCTTCCAGTGAGATTTGGATGAAATGAACTCAAATGGCACTTTGCGCTGAATGATCTCTACAGGTCCCAGTGCTTGGCCATTGTGCCTAAATGTTATCAATTCTTTCATTCAAATGGAACTTCAATTTGTTAACCTTCATGGATTCGATAGCCAGGACTTGAAGGCACTGGACACACTGAGGTCTGACATATATATATATATATATATATATATATATATATATATATATATATATATATATATATATATATATATATATATATATATATATATATATCCGACACCATAAGAAAATAAATGGGGATTTTGGGTTTTAGGTCGCTGTGTAAGTAAACAAAATAATTGCTATAATGACAATGTTATTTCTTCCAATCGATAAAAACACGTCTGTTACTTCTTGCAATAAGTGAAAAGTAAATTAAATAAGCTTATTTTACTTGTATTGCGGTGTGAAAACGGATAAAAAGTAAATATCATATTGACATTGTTCGTTCTTGCAATAAGAAAAAGTACCGGTATATGTTATAAGAAAATTTTACTTTAAGTAACATGCAATACGTAAAACACAAATAATTTCTTTTCGCTGGGTTAAAGATGAAAGTGGTAACTGACTGCTAGTAGTATAATACGACAATATAATTATCATAAGGGTGGGCAGACCTAGGATAGCAATTGTTAGATTTACCTCCCAAACGTGTACCATTCTTCACCTTATCCTAAACACGCACTACTGAACATTGTGGCAAAAACAAATATCTTGAGACATGTTGAATTGAAGTATATACAGTATATATATATATATATATATATATACAATTATATATATAATTAATAAATAAGTAGGATGCAGACAATACTAACCATTCATTAACAACATTCTTTAATATCACTGAATAATAGGACTGGCTAACGCTCGAGTGGAGAGCAACTGAGTGAGTGAAGGTGGCTCACAGGGCATCAGGCAGTTCAGACTCCAAGCCTGGCACACAACATCCCGTACAGTACGTCGTACGAGTATTGGGCATAATTTAAGGAGCAGCACGGAGTAACTAATGAACGAAACTTCATGTGATAGGAAATTTTGCTGTTAGGATTACAAATACAGGAGTATTTATTCTTAAGACTTGGGTCTTAAGTCTAATGTCATTTGATAATGTTATCATAAGTTTATACATTCCCAAGTTTCACGATGTAATTTTTGCACAAATAGTAGTTTTTCATTATATTTAACTTTATTTCTCCAGACCCTCCCACGACCCTCAGAATAACTCTCGTGACCCTTGTTTGGGTCGCGACCATGGGTTTGGGAACCACTGTTAATAATAATAATGTAACCCATGCTGTGTATAGAGACTCCTTTTGAGAATACAATTATACATAATATTGTATAAATACATTTTTAATATTGGCAATTGTAAGTATGTGCAATGATGGTTTAACAATAATTTGCAATGCATGATAACAATTGTCGCTAATCGCTAACTGCCAGGTAGAGAAGGAAGGTGGGGGAGTTGGGGGTAGAAGGTGGGGGTAGACTTGGACCCGACTCCCCCCTTCCACCTGCCCAGGGTGGAGTAGGGGAAGGAAGGACCCATCCCTGAGCAGCTTTTAGTACTCGTGAGTGTACTTCATATTGTGATATATATATATATATATATATAATATACAGGGTGTTTGAGAACGACACCATCACAATTACAGGGTGTAATATACAGGGAACACGGAGTACAAACTTCTAAGTCTCCTACGTCCTACTATGTACCATTTATGAGAGAGAGAGACACCTTAAATATGTAAACGAATCTAAGCTCATAACATGGACCAAAATAAGTGGCAATGGTTCGAACACATATCCACTTCTTCCCAACCACACAACACACACACATATATACAGTACATACCATCAAACCAGTGTCAACAATAGAATAGGGGTATTATCCCCCTCCACCCCTGGGCAGACACAGAGTCTTAAGCCTAGTTCACACTACATTATAGTTAATATCGCATAACAATGTACGCTATATGTATAATTTTAATGGCAAGGCAAATATTAAGGCAGTTTAATACGTTAACCTATTGATCGTGTACCTGGCAGCCGACGCGGCACCACCAAACTTACCAAAGTTAACACGTTGTACTGCTTCGCGCGCCTCCAGATAGCCTAAATGAACACCTAGTTTATAACTACAGAACAACAACAACATGTTTCTCCAATAATATCTCGATTCCCTTCTACAGTGCATATAATTAGTCTATGTCCAGGTACCGTTGCCCACATAAGTTGTTTTTAATCGTGATCTGATGTATGAATGTAAATTATATAGTAGGCCTATACGAAGGAATTGCGAGTGCGGTTTCTTTTAATTATCAGTTTACTAATCATATGAATTAACCACTATACACTCGTAATTAACCACTATACACTCGTAATTAACCACTATACACTCGTAATTAACCACTATACACTCGTAATTAACCACTATACACTCGTAATTAACCACTATACACTCGTAATTAACCACTATACACTCGTAATTAACCACTATACACTCATAATTAACCACTATACACTCATAATTAACCACTATACTCATAATTAACCACTATACACTCGTAATTAACCACTATACACTCATAATTAACCACTATACACTCGTAATTAACCACTATACACTCGTAATTAACCACTATACACTCGTAATTAACCACTATACACTCGCAATTAACCACTATACACTCGTAATTAACCACTATACACTCGTAATTAACCACTATACACTCGTAATTAAATGATGCGCAATATATTTCCATTAACATGGTCACGGAGAGGAACAGGACTTATATAAATATGTGGGCAACTGCAGGCTACGTGATGGCTTGGTTTTGATGTATGTTCCTAATTAATATGCATTGAATTACGGTGGTGGTTCATCTTCATTCAAAATAAAGAAATAAACACCAAGAAAGATCGTTTCTCAGTCCATGTTGACGATCGTCTAGTAGGTGTTTACCTTACGTCAGAGAAGTACGTTCCGCAACCCAGAGTCTGGCCCGCGCTCTGGAATGTGGTCCGCATTTCCTTTTCCGCGTCTGTTTTTCGTATGTGACGTCAAAGGCCCAAAAAAGGATCCGCTATAGACATAGACGGCTCGTGTGAACCGGACTTTACATGGAGTTACCGTACTTTATAATGTTTTTTATTAGTTGTGGTCTTAAAAAATTGAGAATTAAGATCCATTGAGCATTTATAGCGATGCAATATTATATTTATATTATGTAATTCATCAAATGTTCAGATTGTATCTTGATGCTCTGTTTCTCACACCTGTTTCTGCTACATCAATATTGCATAATTTATACTAGTTAATGGTACATAATAGGACATTGGTTATTTAGAAGTTTTTACTTCTTGTTCCCTGAATTTTACGCCTGAATATTACGCCCTGTAATTTGGATGGTGTAGTTTTCAAACACCTTATAATTATATACTATATAATATATATATATATATATATATATATATATATATATATATATATATATATATATATATATATATATGGAGAGAGAGAGAGAGAGAGAATGTGTGTGTTAGAGCAAGAACGATAGAGGTAGAATAAAAAAAAAAAAAAAAAGGAAATACAGAACGAAGGGCTTGGCTTGCTTGAAATTGACGGATCAAGACTCCTGCACCCTCTTGGTAACAGGGAAGGGGGCCAGACATAGGAGAACAGGAAATAGAAATATATATAACTAAACAAAGGAAATATAAACAAATTAATATAAGTAAATACAGGAAATGGAAACAGAAATTAATATAGATAAATATAGGAACAGGAAATGGAAACAGAAATAAGTATAACTAAATACAGGAACAGGAAATAGAAACAGAAATATAACTAAATACAGAAACAGGAAATAGAAACAAATATAACTAAATACAGAAACAGGAAATAGAAACAAATATAACTAAATACAGAAACAGGAAATAGAAACAAATATAACTAAATACAGGAACAGGAAATAGAAACAGAAATATAACTAAATACAGAAACAGGAAATAGAAACAAATATAACTAAATACAGAAACAGGAAATAGAAACAAATATAACTAAATACAGGAACAGGAAATAGAAACCGAAATATAACTAAATACAGAAACAGGAAATAGAAACAAATATAACTAAATACAGAAACAGGAAATAGAAACAGAAATATAACTAAAGACAGAAACAGGAAATAGAAACAAATATAACTAAATACAGAAACAGGAAAAAGAAACAAATATAACTAAATACAGGAACAGGAAATAGAAACAGAAATAGAACTAAATACAGGAACAGGAAATAGAAACAGAAATATAACTAACACAGGAAGAGGAAATAGAAACAGAAATATAACTAAATACAGGAACAGGAAATAGAAAAAAAATATAACTAAATACAAGAACAGGAAATAGAAACAGAAATATAACTAAATACAGAAACAGGAAATAGAAACAAATATAACTAAAGACAAACAGGAAATAGAAACATAAATATAACTAAATACAAGAACAGGAAATAGAAACAGAAATATAACTAAATACAGAAACAGGAAATAGAAACAGAAATATAACTAAATACAGGAACAGGAAATAGAAACAGAAATATAACTAAATACAGGAACAGGAAATAGAAACATAAATATAACTAAATACAGGAACAGGAAATAGAAACAGAAATATAACTAAATACAGGAACAGGAAATAGAAACAGAAATATAACTAAATACAGGAACAGGAAATAGAAACAGAAATATAACTAAATACAGGAACAGGAAATAGAAACAGAAATATAACTAAATACAGGAACAGGAAATAGAAACAGAAATATAACTAAATACAGAAACAGGAAATAGAAACAGAAATATAACTAAATACAGGAACAGGAAATAGAAACAGAAATATAACTAAATACAGGAACAGGAAATAGAAACAGAAATATAACTAAATACAGGAACAGGAAATAGAAACAAATATAACTAAATACAGGAACAGGAAATATAAAAATAAGTAATTATAACTAAATACAGGAACAGGAAACAGACATAAATATAACCAAATATAGGAACAGGATATAGAAACAGAAATATATATAACTAAATACAGGAACAGGAAATAACAATAAATATAACTAAATACAAGAACAGAAAATATATATAAATAGAACTAAATACAGGAACAGGTCGGCAACCTATCTAGGGGAGACAACCTTATTAAAATCCGGGTGGATGGGATTCGTCAGTCTTGGTCGGTAACCTGTCTAGGGGAGTAAACCTGATACAAATATGTACTGCTTATCTAAGTGTAAGGCAGTTTAGTGGATGGACTAGCCGAACACCACTGTCAAAAAAATAGTGCTAACAAGATACATAGAGGGCCTCGGAGTCGGACGGATCTTAAATTGAGTGGTCAATCCTGTAAGTCCTTCAGTAAACTGGCTCGGGTTGTCCCTCTTACAGGGAATAGGTCCGCTTGGTGGCCTTCTGTGTATGGCCACCCTTATTAAAGGGAGTAAGCCGTCCGGCAATAGATAGAAACCGACTTTATCTCACCTTTCCTATTATTATTTGAATTAAGAATCAAATTAAAGCATATAAATCAAAATGCAAAGAAACACAAAATAAACAACCAAATAAACAACCAGCTTTGATCCTCTTTCTTATTATTTTTATTATGATTATTATTATTACTTTTTAAGTGAAGCGTTAATTAGTCAATTACCTCCATAATAATGTAATTTAACGCAAGGCAGCCTTTTTCGATCAAGACCTCCCCCCCCCCCCCCGCAAATCCAATACCACTTTAATGGATTCTCAAAATTAGGTTACAAATTAGGAGAGGCGAAGTTGGAGTGAGGAATTATTATTATTTTTGGCTTTATTATTATTATTATCATTATTATTATTATTATTAGTAGTAGTAGTAGTATACTAACTCCCGTCCACTCAACAACTCTCTGCAATCTCTCTCTTCGCCGCAATGTTACATCTCTCTCGCTATGCTATCGCTACTACAATAATCAATGTTCCTCAGAGCTCTCCCAGTGAATACCATCTCCTCTACGTAGGGTACGTAGTATCCATCTTGCAACACAATCACACCCCTACTCTGTGCAACTCTCCAACCCAAGAGTGAAACTTTATTCTCAGACTTTCTTCTATTCAACAGCTTAGCTCTGGAACTCTCTCCCAGAATCAGTCTTTCCCTCTTCATATGACTTAAATTGTTTCAAACTCCGTGTGTCTAGACATTTTGGGTCGAACGTCCTTTGATATTGGCCCTGTCACTCTTTCAACTCTGGGGGAGGCACTTGCTACAGGCAGCTCTGCCTTTTGTCTCCCTCACTCACATAGAAAAAAAATACAGTAGTTACAAAGGAGTACAAAGGAAATCAAGCAACAACATATTTAGTGACCCTTCTAGGGTGCTTGTCCTCCAAAACACTGAGG
Organism: Paralithodes platypus; assembly: GCA_032716605.1. Classification (NCBI taxonomy): domain Eukaryota; kingdom Metazoa; phylum Arthropoda; class Malacostraca; order Decapoda; family Lithodidae; genus Paralithodes; species Paralithodes platypus. Next base: position 639,283 of record CM064549.1, read on the forward strand.
ATCAAGTGTCCAAACAGTGGTTTAGAGTGGGTAAGGGAACATTGGAAAGGGAATTACTGCCCTGGAACTAATGTCAGTGGCAGGATTAGGAAGTTAGTAGAGGACAGATGGGTTAGTAACTGAGACTGAGGGGGGGATAAAATAAAGTTATTCATTTACAAACGCAGTCAGTCGTGATTTTGATGAGAGATATTTGTCTATGAGGAGTTTAAATGAATCAACGGTGATGCAGTCTATAATGTTTCAGGGAAGCCCATTCCACAAGTTGACAACTTGATTGAAGAAGAAATTCTTAGATTCGTGCGAGTTAAAAGATTTACCAATAATTTTGCAACCGTTTCCCCGCGTGTAATTAGATTGGTCGATAGTGAAGTACTTGCTACAGTTCATATTGTAGATGCCTTTGATGATTTTGAACACTTGAATTAAGTCACCTCTTAATCTGCGCTGGGTTAAAGGAAATAGATTTAATTCTCTAAGACACTCTTCGTATGGTTTGTTCTTTAGGCTAGGTATAATTTTGGTAACTCTATGTTGAACTCGTTCTAACTTGTTCATATCTTTTTGGTAATAAGGGAACCAGGATTGAACGCAGTATTCCAGAAGAGGGCGGACTAAGGAATTGTAAAGGGTTAGGATAACTTCTTTGGATTTATGCTCAAATGACCTGCCTATAAAGCCAATTATTTTGTTTGCCTTCTTAACAACTTCTGAATATTGTTGACTCGGTTTTAGGTTACTCGATATTGTTACTCCCAGATCGGTTTCTCTGTTTACATTCTTAAGCTGAGTGCCATTCATCGAATAGTTTGCTTTCTCATTTAGGGATCCGATATGTAGTACTTTACATTTATCCGCATTGAAACTCATTTTCCAAATTTGGGCCCAACATGACAATTTATCTAGATTGTGTTGCATATCGTCAACTTGTTCTTTTGAGAGTACGCTATTTGCAATTTTTGTATCGTCAGCAAATTTTGAGATTGTACAGGTGAGACCCTCATCTATGTCGTTGATGTAAATTAGAAAGATAATTGGTCCTAGTACCGATCCCTGGGGTACCCCGCTACATACATTGGTCCATTTAGATGCCTTACCGTTTATGACTACTCTTTGCTTTCTGTTGCTGAGCCAATTTTCTATCCATTTCAACACACCGTCTTGTATTCCATGCACTTTTAGTTTTAGCAGTAAACGTTCGTGGGGAACTTTGTCAAAGGTCTTTTGAAAATCAAGGTATATAATATCTACAGCTTTACTCTCATCGTAGAGGTTGAGGATATCGTGGAAGAAGTCTAAGAGGTTTGTTAAACAGGAACGTTTTTTTACGAAAGCCGTGTTGAGTATCTTTAAGTATGTTATTTTCCTCTAAGTGATTTACGAGTCTGTCTCGTATGACCGTTTCTAGCATTTTACATACAACTGAGGTTAAGCTAATTGGACGATAGTTACTGGGTAGGGATTTGCTGCCTTTTTTTAATATCGGTGTTACGTTGGCTAGCTTCCACTGATCAGGCATAGTTCCAGACTGCAAGGATTTATTGAATAGTAATGTCAGTGGTTTGGAGAGCTCGTCCTTAGCTTCCTTTAGAACTCTAGGCAAGATTGTATCAGGTCCAGGCGTTTTATTTATCTTGAGTTTATCTAAACAATTCAATACTTCTCTCTCTGTAACGGTGATATTGCTTAGAACATCTGAATTATCAATCTGAATCGGCGATGGTGTAGGGATATCACCGAGGTCTTCTGTTGTAAAAACTGATGCAAAGAAGGTATTGAGGGCATTACTCATTTGTACTTCGTCTTTGGTGTATTCTCCATTTTCATCGACTAACGGTCCAACAGTTGAAGTAACTACTTTTTTCTTTCTGATATAAAAATAGAATTCTTTCGGTTTTGTTTTACTTTGATTCGCAATATGTAACTCTAAGGTCTTTTTACTTTGCTTAATTAACTTTTTGGCTTTGCGTCGTAGCTCTACAAATTTCACCCGTTCTTCGTCATTTTGTGAGGATTTCAATCTATCATTAGCAAATTTTTTAGCAAGCAGGCAGTTTGAAATATCTTTATTCCACCATTTGGGCTTATTATTATGGCCTGGACGCCGTATTTTCGATGGTATGCAGTCTTGCACTGCTTTTAGGTAAGTGGTTTCGAATAACTTCCAAGATGTATTTATGTCGTTATTGTTAATTAAAAAGCTCCAGTCAGTTTCTTTAAAAATAGAACTAAGTTTATGGAAGTTTGCTTTCTTGAAATTAGGGACTTTTTCGATGCTACTATTTGGTTAGTTACTAGTAAACTTTAAAGTGAAAGTTATCGTACGATGGTCGCTGTTACTGAATTCATCACCAACATTCAAATTCTCTATCAATTCTTCTTTTGTTGCAAGTACAATGTCAAGAACGTTATTACCACGGGTCGGCGTTCGAACAAATTGATAAAGCGAACTCTCTTGCAAGTTCGTATACAAGTCATGTGCGGAGTGTGAAGTAAGAGTATCGCCCCACTTGGTCACAGGTAAATTAAAGTCGCCAAAAATTACGGTATCTTGTGAGTTACTTACATCTGCAATTTGTTCGTAAATTTCTCGGTCAGTTTGCACTGATTGAGCTGGAGGTCTGTATATTAATGAAGGTATTATTTTTGTAACTTTATTATTCTTTACTAGCACAAAAGATGTGTCGACGTTCACAATTTGAGGTTTTGACAAGAGGGTAGGGTTAAGACTTTCTTTGATAAAAAGTAAAATGCCACCTCCATTTCGATTTATTCGGGTTTTCTCAAACATTACATAACCGGGAAGTGAATACTCTGCTAAAAAGTCTCTATCTTCTGTATTGAGCCAAGATTCTGTTATGCCAATCACATCATAATTTTCTGTAAACACTAGCTCCTCTAAATCTGAATATTTATTGCGTATGCTACGAGCGTTTGGATAGAAAACCTTTAAATATGTTATTTTAGAACTCACGGAACGCTCTTAATAATATTTTTGGTTCTTGTCGGATCTACATTTATGTTCATGGCTGTCCTCGGTCCTCGCTGTCTTCGGTCCTTATCGCTGGTGGTCCTCGGTTGCCTCTGTTTTTTGCTTGGCGTTGGATGATTTATGTCACTGCTGCTTCTTCTCGGATGGCGTTTTTTGATCCATGGCTGCGGACTTCTTCGTGTAGGAGACGTCCCATGCGTGCTGAACCCACAGGGTTTAGATGAGTGCCATCCTTGCGGAACAGAGTAGGCTGGTTGTAGAAGTTGTCCCAGAGGTTGATGAATTCAACTTCTTCCCTCAGACACAAATATTTTAGTCGGCTATTTGTGCTGAAGGCCTTGTCATAGAATTTGTCAGGTGCGTCGATCTTGGGGAGAATGCCTGAGATGATGATATTCCTTGACTTGTTTTTGTAGTGCTGGATCATCTTGCGATATTTCTCCATCAACTCTTCGGATCTGGTGTGCATGACGTCATTTGAACCAGCATGGATGACAAAAAGAGTATTTTCATTTGCATCCTTTGTGGTATCTTCGAAGGCTTCCACAATGTCGTCCAGTCCAGCTCCTGGGATGCAAAATCTTTCTCGTCGATTTGGGACTCTGTCGCAGAACTCTTCGACCTGTCCTCGTAGGATGGAATCCCCAACGAGCCTGGTCTCTTCTGGTTCGTCTTCCATCTCTACCAATATCTCAAATCTGTTTGACATTGTGACTGGTAGATGAAACCTTTTCTGCGTTGGCTGTGCACCGTTCCTCACTGGTGTAAATCCGGAAACCTGTGGTGGCGGGACTCTGCGTACAGGTCGGGGAGAGGAGTGGTTAGAACGGGAGCGAGGGGTTGGTACTGTTCGTGCTAGCAGGCTTCTTGCACAAGGAGTGGGGGAGAGACTACGGTGAACATGGCGGCTGTCCTGGTTTGATGTCAGCTCAGGTTCGTCAGAAGAGGCTGCAGTGGCTACTGCAGGTGTTGGATTGTTGGCAGATGACGTTGGGGCGGTGGTGGATGTTGGAGTTGAAACAATTGGAGTTAGTGATACTCCAACATTGAGTGTTACAAACTCTTGGAGTGATTCCAGCTTCCTGGTGAGGGCGTTGATCTTGTTGTGGGCTTCATCCAATTTTGCTGTCAAATCCTCTCGTTGCTGGCAGAGTCGGCAGACTTGTGGATCGGAAGGAGCAAACATGGAAGCACCAAACCTACCGGCGCAGTTCGTACAGGCACGAGGCATGGTGACGATCACTTTCTTCAGATCACTTCACTCACTTAAAAACACTTAACTCACTTTAAAAACACTAAACTCACTTTAAAAACACTTATCTCACTTTAAAAACACTTCACTCCCTTCAGGTCGCTTCACTTACTTAAATAGGCCTAACCGAAAACAAAAATGTTGAAATACGCACAAATAGGTTATCAGCGGTGATAGCCTAACCAAAAATTAAAACAAAACACACTTAAATTTGAATACGCAGTGATAGCCGAACCGAATTTTTTTTAATTTTTATTTAAACAGAAATAGGCCACCAGGGGTTATAGCCTATCCTAACCGAAAACAAAAATTATGAAATACCGGTACGCAGAAATAGGCCACCAGCAGTGATAGCCTAACTGAAAATGTCAAAATTGAAGTACGCAGAAATAGGCCACCAGCAGTGATAGCCTAACTGAAAATGTAAAAATTTAAGTACGCAGAAATAGGACACCAGGGATGATAGCCTAGACTAACCGAAAACAAAAATAACCAAAAACAAAAATTATGAAATACCGGTACGCAGAAATAGGCCACCAGCGGTGATAGCCTAACTGAAAATTTACAGATGAGAGAGAGAGAGAGAGAGAGAGAGAGAGAGAGAGAGAGAGAGAGAGAGAGAGAGAGAGAGAGAGAGAGAGAGAGAGAGAGAGAGAGAGAGAGAGAGAGAGAGGGGGGGGGGCGGGGGGGGGGGGGGAGGAGGGGGGGACGTAAATACATTACAAAATAAAAGAGACAGTTGGAGAATCAAGCCTAGAAAAACACCCAAAGTGAGTTACAGCGACCAATAAAGGGAATTAGTATAATATGAAGTTATAAGCGAGAAATAAAGCCAGGCATAAAAGTAATACATGAGGAGAGGGGGATTATTAGGGGGAGGGGGGGGGCTGAAGGGGTTAGTGCTTGGTTTTTGGTCTATATATTTATTTATTTATTTTTGAGTTTCGTCGCTAGACCCCACCAAGCTTAGAAAAACACCCCCTAGACCCCCTTTCAAGATAAATGTGTACATTTTTCGATAATGTCCCAGCCAAAGGTCGATTCCTTCTAAAATTAGAGGCTCGCTTTCGCTCGCCACGGAAAAATCGACACCTAAAGGGCACGAAAGGTTTTAATATTGACAAAAAAATGAGGCGAAAGGTTTCAAAATCGCCAAACTAACGGAACGAACGTCTTAAAACCTCAAAACTAATATGCTAAACATGAGGGAGAAGGGGGTCCATAAAAAGCGAGAACTACCCCCTTAAGTGTAATATAACTGAGAGGATTTACTGGCAAACGTTGAGGTAAAGAGGTCTTTATATACGTTTGTTGGGTTTATCTGCAAGGGACACACGTTATTATTACTGACCTGGTTTTAGTTATTATTGTTATTAGGGGTTCGTGCCCTGCGGGGAACCCCTATTGTAATCATTAGATTTAATCATCTTATTATTCCAAATTATTTTTCCACACCGGTTTTTACGCATTAACTCCAGAACCGCTTTTTGGATCGGGATCAAACTTTCCCACAAGGTGCGGTTTTGCCTATTGGGCAACTTTTGATATGCTAAACATCTGAAATGGCGGCCAAACAGGTCCATGGCAGCCGATTTCCCGATTTTTTTTAAAACCTAAATACCGTCTCTCTCACTCATGCATATGATTGGACTTTGGCATATGGACTCCACTACTAATGCTCCGCAAATGTTATGGAAAAGGTTTTGCTTTGCACGTGGGTTTTTTCCGGCAATCTTGAAAAAAACTTGAAAACACTTAAAACTCCACATCTTGAAAACTATGCAGATGATCAAAGTCATGTTTGTGTAGTTGGGTGAGGCTCGCAATTCAGAACGTTTTGGTACCGAAAGAATAGAAATTGGTGTAATAGTTTTGCCGCAGCATTGATAAGTCTATTCATAAATTACTTTAAAACCGTGTGAGGTACCCACACAACGTTTTCAGTCTTCAGTCTATAGGTTTCCCCGCATCCCCTAGCTTTGCTTAATAATAGTTATATTAATCATTCAGATCCATAATTTGTTTTAAATTTAACTCTCTCGAAATAGTTAGAGTCCCTACGAATTCCAGCAATTATTTAACCAACCTACCTATACATACCTACCCTACCAAATAATAATGATAATTCAAATTTATTTTTGGTGAATAGCAGAGTATTGGCAAAGGTTTTTAACAATTCCTCCCTTTGCCAAATGCTTAGTTTAGACCTTAGTTTAGAGTTTTAGACCTTAAAAGTTTTGACAATTTTTGGTGTGGTGTGACTTACCTTCCCTCCTCCCTCAAACAGCAAGCAACGTCTTCAGGGGTTCAAGAGTATTGCATTCTTCCATAAAAATATATATAGTCAGTTTTTTACGCAATAACTCCGGAACTGCTTGTCGGATCGGGACCAAACTTTGGCACAAGGTGCATTTTTGTATTGGGCAACTTTTGATATATCCAAAATGGTGGCCAGACACGCCCGTGGCAGCCTTTCACATCCAACCCATCTCGTCCTATCTAATTTTATGCTGAACTCTATTGTTCTTGATCCCACTATAGGATTCGGTAGCCTATTCAACATATCTACAACTCTGTTACTAAACGAATAGAGGCAGATCCCTTACACACCCAGTCTCTCTCTGTCACTCGTTTGTTTGCACACCCGGTACAAATGAGGCAAATCCCTTACACATGCAACTAAGATGAACATGGGAATCTGCAGAGAGACAAGTGGCCCACAAAAGGCAGATCCCTTTCACATCCAACCCATTTCGTCCATATGACTATCTGATTTTATCTTGAAATTCTCTATTGTTCTTGAACCCACTATAGCACTAGGTAGCCTATTTCACATATCTACGACTCTGTTACGAGAGAGGCAGATCCCTTACACAGCCAATCTCTCTCTCTCTCTTATTTGCACACTGGTACAAGTGAGGCAGATCCCTTACACATGCTACCAAGATGAAAATGGGAGTCTGCAGAGAGCTGATTGGCCCACACACGGCAGATCCCTTTCACACCCAATCCATCTCGTCCTATCAAATTTTATGTTGAAGCTCTATTGTTTTTTATCCCACTATAGCACTCGGTAGCCTATTCCACATATCTACAACTCTTACCAAACGAATAGAGGCAGATCCCTTACACAGCCAATCTCTTTCTCTCTCGCTCTTGTTTGTTTCACACAGGTACAAATGAGGCAGATCCCTTACACATGCAACCAAGATGAAAATGGGAGTCGGCAGAGAGCCAAGTAGCCCAGATAAGGCAGATCCCTTTCACACCCAACCCATCTCATAAACGTTACCTGTTATTTACACTACTTACTATACACCCATGTTATCATACACCTGCAACCAAAACACAATTGTAAGAAATAGCGATCACAAAAACCAACTTAAGAAAATGGGAGTCTGTAGAGAGCCAATTGGCCCACACAAGACAGATCCTTTTCACACCCAACCCATCTCATAAAAACTCTCTCTCATTTATCTCTGTCTTCCTTACATTTATGACATCCTAGTCTCTCTCTCACACACAAATGAGAACATAAGAAAACCGGAGTCTGCAGAGAGCCGATTGGCCCACACATGTCAGATCCCTTTCACACCCAACCCATCCCTCGCTCTCTCTCTCTCCCTCTCTCATATTTATCGCTATCTTCCTTACTTTTACGACATCCTATTCTCTCTTGCCATACTCTCTTTCCCTCACAAATGAGAACATAAAAAATTAAGAAAACGGGAGTCTTCAGAGAGCCGATTGACCTACACATGGCAGACCCCTTTCACACCCAACCCATCTCGTTCTATCTAATTTCAAGTTGAAGATCTAGTTTTTTATCCCATTATAGCACTCAGTAGCCTATTCCACATATCTACAACTCTGTTACTAAACGAATAGAGGCAGATCCCTTATACAGCCAATCTCTCCCTCTCTCGCTCTTGTTTGTTTGCACAATCTGTTCCTTCTGTAGTTTCTCCATGCCCGATAAGTTAAATGATATTTTGATATCTGTGTCACAGCTTTTGTATCAAACACAATACCCTGCTTGCAAAACCGCTCGAACCCCGGACAACGTTGCTTGCAGCTTTAATTATTATTATTATTATTATTATTATTATTATTAGTAGTAGTAGTAGTAGTAGTGGTAGTGGTAGTAGTAGTGGGGAGTGTGTGTGTGTGTGTGTCTGTGTGTATGTATGTAAATTTATGTGGCTGTATACTCCGATAAATGAGTCACTTATGATGGGTAATAAGCCATAAGGCGTACGGTCCGGACGGTGTTCCTCCTGTTGTTCTCAAAAACTGTGCTTCCGTGTTGACTCCCTGCCTAGGCAAACTCTTTCGTCTCTGTCTATCCTCTAAGACTAAGTCTAACGTCTTCCCTTCATGCTGGAAGTTTGCTCACATTCAACCTGTCCCAAAGAAGGGTGACCGCTCTCAACCCTCCAACTATCGTCCAATTGCTCTTATCTCTTGTCTTTCTAAAGTTTTTGAAACTATTCTTGCTTCCAAATTTCTTAAGCATTTCTCTTCTCATAATCTGCTCTCAGATCGCCAGTATGGCTTCCTTAAGGGTCGCTCTACTGGTGATCTTCTTTCATATCTTACTAACTCTTGGTCATCCTCCTTTCGGGACTTCGGTGAGACTTTTCTATTGCACTAGACATATCGAAAGCCTTCGATAGAGTCTGGCATAAATCTTTAATTTCTAAACTACCCTCCTTCGGTTTCTATCCCTCCATCTGTGCCTTTGTCTCTAATTTCCTTTCCGGCCGTTCCATAGCCGCGGTTGTGGACGGCCATTGTTCACTTCCTCACCCTATAAACTCCGGTGTTCCTCAGGGCTCTGTCCTATCTCCTATTCTCTTTCTAATTTTTATAAATGATCTCCTTAACTGTACCTTAATTCCCATCCATTCATACACAGACGACTCAACCTTACACTACTCCATTAGTTTTTCGGAACGCCCCAGCCAGCAATCCCTCAACGACAAACGTAATGAAGCCATAGAACTCTTAAATTCTGATCTAAATACTATTTCCAATTGGGGCAGAGAAAACCTTGTTAACTTTAATGCTTCCAAAACCCAATTTCTCCATCTATCTACCCGTCAGGATCTCCCAGCGGACTATCCCTTATTCTTCAACAATACAAAAATCAACCCTTCATCTTCTCTCAATATTCTTGGTGTCTCTTTTTCTTCTGCTCTCATTTGGAAGGACCATATTACCAGTCTTGCTAAGGCAGCCTCCCAGAAGCTGGGTGTGCTCAACCGCCTTAGGGGGTTCTTTTCCCCTGCACAGCTTCTTGCTCTGTACAGGGGCATAGTGCGCCCTTGTATTGAGTATTGTTCACATGTGTGGAGGTTCCTCTCACACCGCTCTCCTAGACAAAGTTGAAAGGAAGGCCTTTCGTATCATTAACTCTCCGTCCACTCACCAACTCTCTGCAATCTCTCTCTCTCCGCCGCAATGTTGCATCTCTCTCGCTATTCTATCGCTACTATAATAATCAGTGTTCCTCAGAGCTATCCCAGTGCATACCACCTCCTTTACGTAGGACACGTGGTACCCGTCTTGCAACTCAATCCACCCCTACTCTGTGCAACTCTCCAACCCAAGAGTGAAACGTTACTCTCAAACTTTCTTCTACTCAACAGCTGAGCTCTGGAACTCTCTCCCAGAATCAGTCTTTCCCTCTTCCTATGACTTAAATTGCTTCAAACTCCGTGTGTCCAGGCATTTTGGCTCGAACGTCCCTTGATTTTGGCCCTGTCACTCTTTCAACTATGGGGGAGGCACTCGCTATAGGCAGTTATGCCTTTTGCCTCCCTCAATCACATAGAAAAAAAAAAACAAAAAAACATAAAGAACCAAGCCTTAGTAATTTACAAAGGCAGAAATGTTGGGAGTTGTCAGGTGTTGATTTATTGAATTTAATCTCTCTCTCTCTCTCTCTCTTTCTCTCTCTCTCTCTCTCTCTCTCTCTCTCTCTCTCTCTCTCTCTCTCTCTCTCTCTCTCTCAAATAATTTATCTTTCAGTAATCCAGTCTCTTTTTTCTGAATGGTTTATTTATATTTTATATTACTCTCATTCAGTCTCTCACCTACTCACTCTGTCACTCTCACTCTCTCGCTCTCTCACTTTATCTCTCTTCTAATAAACTTAATCTTTCAGTTTTCTCGCTCACACTCACTCTCTCTCCCCCCCCCCCCCTCTCTCACTCGCAAATTCTCTCTCTCTCTCTCAATCTTTCTTACTAACCCAACTGTCCCCTACTAACATCTCCTAATCCAGCCACGGACATTAGTTCCGGGGCAGAAGTTCCCTTTCCAATTTTCCCTTACCCACTCTAAACCACTGGTTGGACACTTGATCATCAGTATTTTAGAGGACAATTAATCTGTTGTTGCTTGATTTCCTTTGTACTCTCACGTTTTTCCATCTCCCCCTACTCACTCTCGCACTCTCTTTCTCTCTCTCTCTCTCTCTTTTTCTCTTTCCCCTTTCACTCTCGCTCTTTCCCTCTCTCCCCCTCCCCCCAACCCCTTCTCACTGACAAACTCACTCTCTCTCGCTCTTTCTTTCTCCACCTACTCACTCGCTCTCTCATTCTCTCTCTCTGCCACGGATCAAAAGCCCCCCTAACAAATGATCACCCCCCCCCCCCTTCATATAAAAAGAGCGGCCATTTAAAAGTTCACTGCGAAAAATCCGGGCATTTAATGGGTTTTAATCCAATCAATCATATAATGGGACGCCCTTCTCTATGGGGGGAGTTGTAGTCGCCAAGTGGGGATTAATATATGGGGGAGAGAGAGAGAGAGAGAGAGAGAGAGAGAGAGAGAGAGGAGAGAGGAGAGGAGACAGAGAGAGGGAGAGGAGAGAGAGAGAGAGAGAGAGAGAGAGAGAGAGAGAGAGAGAGAGAGAGAGAGAGAGAGAGAGAGAGAGAGAGAGAGAGAGAGAGAGAGAAGGCAGGGAAATAGATAGGGTACGCAGGCAGGGATATAATTAATGTACTGTAGGTAGGGGAGGCAGGTAAGGAGGGCTGGGAGATAATGAATGTAGGTAGGGGAAGCAGGCAGGGATATAATTAATGTACTGTAGGTAGGGGAGGCAGGTAAGGAGGGCAGGTAGACAGGGGAAGCAGGCAGGGATATAATTAGTGTAGACAAGGAAGGTAGGGAAGGTAGAGTCGAACTATAAGTTGATCAAGAGAAGATAGAACGATGTGTGGGAGGGCCAACGGTGACCATCTGGTGACGACCAACAGTACACCGTAGACAATCTGCCAGCTGAACCCAAGTGGTCCATTGTCATCCGTCACAGATGCATAACAGCTGCATCTGTGGTCATACCCATGGTGTACTGTACCTGCAAGCAGATGTGGTGACCGCAGGAACCCCTCACTCAATCTCGACATATCCTGTTAGAGCGGCAACCAACTATGGGCACATACAATTGCATGACGGTGTGCATGACGCAGGGGCACCATATCCCTCCCCACAGGTACCGGTACGTCGCCGGGGCTCATGTGGCAACCGTAATTGGCACGCCCACCGTCATTATTCCGGAAAATGTGGACAGGGATCAATAAGAATTCCCACGTGCATCAATTATCTCAGGGTCACAGTCACAGTTTGTGAATGTGTGACAGGGCCTTAAGAGAGAGTGAGGGAGTAAACAAAATATTCAGATAACTGGAACTAGATAAGACAGTAAACAACTAAAGCTCGTTACTGACCATAATGATGACTTGTGCATGGTGTCTGGGTGCCACAAAGAGGGCATGGTGGGACATTTTAGCCAGACCCAGGTACACTGCTATGGTGCCAAGATTCCTGTGGGTGGGGAGAGAGGTTGTGGGTTAGTTAGTTATAGTATAGACCTAGATGGGTGTGCATTTGTATTTTGTTTTTGTGTGTTCATTGTTTTTTGTTATCGTGTCCCTGTTCGGGCTCTGTCTTGAGTCAGACCCCCTGCCCCACCCCACCCCCAAAATAAAAAGGAAAAGTGGGGATTGGGCCTGAGTATATAGATACATAAATAGTCCATTTATTATAGGAAGGCCAGATATTGTGACCTTTAACCTCTGTAACTCTAACAAGGGGTAGATTTTTTTTTTAATGGGCTGTCAATTTGCACACCTATACTCTGGCTGACCCTTCTGAAGTGATATAAATATTAGCTAGATTACTCAAGTCGCTTCTGAGTTATAGAGGTTAGTGGTCAAGATTGTTGGCCCAATTATACTTAATAGATTATATAGTATAAGTTCATGAATTATAAACAGCACATAATAAGTCTAATCTATACCTTGTTCATTATAGGTAGGCTAAGATTCGTGAACCATGATTAGTAAAGTCTTTCTTAAGCTCCATAAACTCGTGTAATATTACCCTGAACTAAAGAAGGCTGGGACTATTGCATACTGATGGGGTTAATGTTACCCTGAACTAAAGAAGGCTGGGACTATTGCATACTGATGGGGTTAATGTTACCCTGAACTAAAGAAGGCTGGGACTATTGCATACTGATGGGGTTAATGTTACCCTGAACTAAAGAAGGCTGGGACTATTGCATACTGATGGGGTTAATATTACCCTGAACTAAAGAAGGCTGGGACTATTGCATACTGATGGGGTTAATGTTACCCTGAACTAAAGAAGGCTGGGACTATTGCATACTGATGGGGTTAATGTTACCCTGAACTAAAGAAGGCTGGGACTATTGCATACTGATGGGGTTAATATTACCCTGAACTAAAGAAGGCTGGGACTATTGCATACTGATGGGGTTAATGTTACCTGAACTAAAGAAGGCTGGGACTATTGCATACTGATGGGGTTAATATTACCCTGAACTAAAGAAGGCTGGGACTATTGCATACTGATGGGGTTAATGTTACCCTGAACTAAAGAAGGCTGGGACTATTGCATACTGATGGGTTAATGTTACCCTGAACTAAAGAAGGCTGGGACTATTGCATACTGATGGGGTTAATGTTACCCTGAACTAAAGAAGGCTGGGACTATTGCATACTGAGGGTTAATATTACCCTGAACTAAAGAAGGCTGGGACTATTGCATACTGATGGGGTTAATGTTACCCTGAACTAAAGAAGGCTGGGACTATTGCATACTGATGGGGTTAATGTTACCCTGAACTAAAGAAGGCTGGGACTATTGCATACTGATGGGGTTAATGTTACCCTGAACTAAAGAAGGCTGGGACTATTGCATACTGATGGGGTTAATGTTACCCTGAACTAAAGAAGGCTGGGACTATTGCATACTGATGGGGTTAATGTTACCCTGAACTAAAGAAGGCTGGGACTATTGCATACTGATGGGGTAATGTTACCCTGAACTAAAGAAGGCTGGGGACTATTGCATACTGATGGGGTTAATGTTACCCTGAACTAAAGAAGGCTGGACTATTGCATACTGATGGGGTTAATGTTACCCTGAACTAAAGAAGGCTGGGACTATTGCATACTGATGGGGTTAATGTTACCCTGAACTAAAGAAGGCTGGGACTATTGCATACTGATGGGGTTAATGTTACCCTGAACTAAAGAAGGCTGGGACTATTGCATACTGATGGGGTTAATGTTACCCTGAACTAAAGAAGGCTGGGGACTATTGCATACTGATGGGGTTAATGTTACCCTGAACTAAAGAAGGCTGGGACTATTGCATACTGATGGGGTTAATGTTACCCTGAACTAAAGAAGGCTGGGACTATTGCATACTGATGGGGTTAATGTTACCCTGAACTAAAGAAGGCTGGGACTATTGCATACTGATGGGGTTAATGTTACCCTGAACTAAAGAAGGCTGGGACTATTGCATACTGATGGGGTTAATGTTACCCTGAACTAAAGAAGGCTGGGACTATTGCATACTGATGGGGTTAATGTTACCCTGAACTAAAGAAGGCTGGGACTATTGCATACTGATGGGGTTAATGTTACCCTGAACTAAAGAAGGCTGGGACTATTGCATACTGATGGGGTTAATTAGAGATCAAACTTGAGCACATCAATACTTCCTAAATAAATACCGATGGCCAGAAACGAACACGTGAACAATCTTATCTTATTGATATAGCAGAACAAGAGAGGCTAAATAGGTAAAGAGAGAGGCGGACACGTGAAACTACTAGTATATTTAAATGGTACAGCGTCCAAGCCAATATTATGAATACTGAAACCATCATACTAAAGAGGGTAGTGGTTAGTTTTTGGTCTATCTATTTATTTATTCATTTACATCAAGTATATCTCACAAATACATGTGAGCTACTAACTGTCTATACTCCCAGTCAGACTTAAACCACTGACAATCAGGGCGAGTGTCCATGCCTTAATACACTACACCACGGTGTGATAAAGGATACTTAACCTTTTCATATCTATGCTAACAAGGGAAATCCTACTTAGACAATATATTTCAATTCATACACAAGTCTTACGATCCATATTCCAGGATACCATACAGGGATTTTTACAAGTACCCCCACGCAACTCACTCGGGTCTAAGTGATTTAATTTAAGTCTCGCCCAGCCAAACACGAGACATTAATATCAAGTATATTTCAAAAATACACATGAGCTACTAAATGTTTTTTTTTTACCAGCCGGACTCGAACCACCGACAGTCAGGACAGGGGTAAAGAACCCACAGAGGTGGGTGTGGTCAACCGCCTCCAGAGGGTCTTTACCCCTGCACAGCGTCTTGCTCTGTACAGGGGCACAGTGTGTTCATGTATTGAGTATTGTTCGCATGTGTGGGGAGGATCCTCACACACAGCACTTCTTGACAAAGTAGAAAAAAAAGCCTATCGTCTCATTAACTCATGTCCACTCACTGACTCTTTGCAATCTCTCTCTCTTCGCCGCAATGTTGCCTTTCTCTCGCTATTCTACCACTATTATAATAATCAGTGTTCCTCAGAGCTCTCTCAGTGTATACCACCTCTTCTACGTAGAGTATACTATACGTAGCACCTGTCTTGCAACACAATCCCATACTTACTCTGTGCAACTCTCCAATCCAAGAGTGAAACGATATTCCCAAACCTTCTTCTATTCAACAGCCGAGCTCTAGATTTCTCTCCATGAATCCATCTTCCCCTCATCCAATGACTTAAATTGCTTCAAACTCCAGGCATTTTGGCTCCAGCATTCCTTAATTTTGACCCTGTCACTCTTTCAACTCTGGGGGAGGCACTCGTCACAGGAAGTTCTGCAGTTTGTCTCCCTCATCCACATAGACAAAAAACAAAACAAAAAACGACGTGATAAAGCCTAGCCTCTCTAGTTCTTAGTCTTTTTATGAAGTGGTCTGACACTCTGCAAATCCTTAATCTATAAATGTGATAATTCCGGAGCCCTGTAGTTGCAATTAGGGTCCAACCGTCAAGTGCTTCCTGCATTACCAATATTCGGCGCGGCACCTCACATTTATTGTATAACATACCTTTGTCCTGCTTACTTAAACACACAGAGAGATAGGATGAGATATATACAGACTGATATCAATATGTATACATTTAACACTCGCACACATACGGTACATACTGTACACGTACACTCACGAACACACACACACATCAACTCTTAACAGTCTGTCTGTCATTCCTTTCATATAGTCTTCTCTCCTCCCATCTATCTATCTATCTATCTCTCTCGCTCCAGCAAAAATTAATTAAGCCAGCTCTTCAATACAGCTACGACACGGCAGAAATCACGTCCAGAATTCCGGCCCCCTTTACGTTTGATCAGGGCATTTCTTAGTCTGATTAATTTGGAAGCAAACATCGGCGCTAGTCGTTATCGGTAAAATATTTCGTTTTTGTTTTTTATTTGTGTTTAATGATGATGATGATGATGATTATTATTATTATTATTATTAGTAGTAGTAGTAGTAGTAGTAGTAATTACATTATTATTCTTACTTATATATATTTACCCTATATTAATTTTGCTTAATTATTCATATATATACTGTATATATATATACCGGTATATATATATATATATATATATATATATATATATATATATATTATATATATATATATATATATATATATATATATATTTATTTATATCCTTTATCTATGTAGTTTTTATTATAAATCTTTGTTTATTCTATTTATATTATTATTGTTGATATAGGATAAGTGCACACACAACATATATACAGAGTGTACACATGCCTTAATCATATTGCAACATACACACATGTACTTTCAGGGCAATACTATCATTGTTTAATATCCCATGATAATATACCGTGCTCTGTAGTATCGGCAGAGTTGCACCAAATATATCCGGCACCGCTGCACATGTTTTCATCAGTAACATCCGGTCGGCACCCAGCATAGCAGTGCCACCCCAGCTCTGTATATCTCTGGCTAATAAGAACCTATAAACTTATCTCTGGACTTTTATTCTACATCCTTGTGCAAGAAAGGATTATCAAGGTTGTTGTAGCTTCACATGACAACCATACAATTATCATATTTTTTATTTATTTGCATGTGTGTGTGTGTGTGTGTGTCTGTGTGTGTGTGTGTGTGTGTGTGTGTGTGTGTGTCTGTGTGTGTGTGTGTGTGTGTGTGTGTGTGTGTGTTTGGGGGGAGGGGGATTTCTATCGTTCGTTCATGGTTATTTCTATCTCATATAATTTCGCGTAGTGGCCGCTTGTAACCCAGGGTAGGTTGGAGCAAATGGGCTGTACATTTATTGGTTGGTCGTTATCGGTAAGGTGTGTGTGTGTGTGTGTGTGTGTGTGTGTGTGTGTGTGTGTGTGTGTGTGTGTGTGTGTGTGTGTGTGTGTGTGTGTGTGTGTGTGTGTGTGTGTGTGTGTGTGTGTGTGTGTTTCTATTCATCGTCGTTATTTCAGGGTTATGTCAGTCTCATTGTATTTTGCGTAGTAGCCGTGTCTTATATCATGGTGGGCTAGCGCAAACGGGCTGTCAATGTTTACACCTATTTGATGGTCGTTTTTTTTTTTTTTTTTTTTGTAATCTTCATTATATATTCTGGGCTTTATCTATGCGTCTAATCTTGCGTAGCAGCCCTCTTGTAAATCAGGGCGGGCTGGAGGAAATGGGCTGT
>CM064549.1:661647-715317 GCA_032716605.1 Paralithodes platypus
ATTTCAACCCTTTTCGGGGTTGGGCACCCGCCTGCAGAGACATAGTAGTTTCAAATATGTCCATGAAGTATCGGGAAATTAGCTGTTAAGGGATTCAATTTACCGTCAGATGAAAAGCAAAGGAGTATAAAGGGATGGTGCCCATAGCCCAGCGACAACAAAGCAAAGGAGTATAAAGGGATGGTGCCCATAGCCCAGCGACAACAAAGCAAAGGAGTATAAAGGGATGGTGCCCATAGCCCAGCGACAACAAAGCAAAGGAGTATAAAGGGATGGTGCCCATAGCCCAGCGACAACAAAGCAAAGGAGTATAAAGGGATGGTGCCCATAGCCCAGCGACAACAGAGCGATGAACTAAGAGTGGTGTCACACAAGCGCATTTTCCGGCAATTTTCGATGAGCAAGCTTGTTCTCTTACTATATTGAGGCTCATTCGCAGTGGAATCGGAAACTAGATCGAAGGTAGATTATGTCTGGTAGATTTAATGTTTGTGAATCTTATATTTCGAAGCTGCCAAACCACAATTGCCCGTAAACATTGATGGAAAAAGGCGCTCGTGTGATACTGGCTTACGCAATGACACGCCGCAGATAGTTTGTTGTACGGTACCTTCAGAATCTAGTTTTGATGTACAGTTGGGCTAATAAGTGATGTCTCGGCACCAATCATGTTTTGATCAATTATTGGTATTAACAATATTTACACATGATTTCTTCTTTTTGGGTGAGGTATACAAACATGTGCCTATACTTACTCACCCTATTCAATATCTGACAGACATTAATACAGCACACAGCGACCAAATTAATCACAATCTAAGACAACTGACAGTCCCTAAAGCGCTCATAATAACAAATAAGGACTAATGGCTGCAACGTCTCAAGAGTCCCCGAAAGAGCTAACAATTCAGAATCCTTGAAGAAACATCAAAGTTGTTGTACAGTCATGGAAGGCGGACGTCCCTATCCGTGCTCCACCCTTTCCTTCCATTAGTTCTTCCTCCTACATCTCAGCCACCTCATTTCACCAAAACTGAATATTATTATTATTTGTATTAACTACCTTTTAAAATAGATTGTAGATATATATGATTAAAATAGGTTTTAGGCTTGTCCCCCTCAACAGCTGTTCGACTCCACTTTGTTTTGGTACTGGTAGGGGGTCAGCCAAAGTTAGTTTCTTAATTATTTTTAACTTATCTAGTAGTAAGTTGACTGTGTAACATTACACATTTGTTCTTTTAATATACTTTTATATATCATCCAGTAGTTACACAAATAATAATATTACAGGGTTTATTTTGTGTGTATTATATGCCCGTGCTGTTACAATGTATCCTCACAGCCACAAAGCAACATTTACACTATTATCCACACTTTTGTACACAATGTACACTATTTTTGTACTCTAAAACACAAACAACGATGAACACCATGGCTGTAACCACATACAAATCTCACATTCACTATTGCCTGACACTTATATGTACAGAAACACGTACACACACTTGGTGAGTAGCCAAGGGCCAGCCACTACAAAATTTAGACCTAATTATAATAACATAGTAAAGTTTAGAGGCTTCTTGCTGCTGCTTCTTGTGTGTGGTGACACTGGGGCCTTGGTCAACCCTGGCCCGCGTGCCCCTAAGTTCCCATGCCAAATATGCAGGCGTGCGGTAAAGAGGGGGCAACGGGCCATCCAGTGCGACTGCTGTTGTGAAGACTCCGTCCACCATGGCTGGTACCATATCAGCTGTGTTGGGGACTTCACGACGGCGTTCGACGGATTGGAGGGCCAGAGTCTCTCGTGGATCTGCTGGGATTGTGGAGCCCCGAACTACAGTGCTTCCCTTTCCCATAACCCTATACCCACTTATAATAGATTTAGCATCCTCGAATTTACACTTTCCCCTCCGCGACCATCAACACCACCGAATCACCTTATCTCCCCATTAGCTAACTTAGGCAAGACTTAGACTTTTCCTCCCCCACACATAACGGACCACATGACCTGACTTCCCTGACACCTTATCAACCAAATCATTCTACTCCAAACCATCCTACCCATAAACCCAATTTATCCATAACACCCATAACACCACCCAACTCCTATTGCCTTTAGTCCCTCCTATACCACAACCTCCTCTGAAAACTCACTCATAAAGGAACCCTCCAAGCTCAGAGCACTAATCATTAATTTCCGCAGCATAATTAACAAACGAGACGCTTTTCACCACACCCTAGACACCTATGACCCTGACATTATTATAGGGACAGAGACATGGCTCAACCCTGACATATTGGACAATGAAGTCTTCCCGATGGACAGTCCCTATAAAATGACTACACAGGAAAGACAGACAGGACGGGGACCATGGCGGAGTTTTGATAGCGACAAAGCCAGGACTAGCTGCGACACCATCCACAGAACTTAGCGCGGACTCAGAAATTATATAGATTAAAGCACAGATAGAGGGCTGCAGGACATTATATATAGGATCATTTTACCGGCCTCCTAATTCTAACGTAGAATACCTGCAGTCCCTTGATGAATGTTTATCTAAAATTTACCTCTCCAAAAATATATGGTTGGCTGGAGACTTCAACTTACCGGATATTAACTGGACAGCATACATGACACTGGAAAATGACAACCATGGCAGCGAAATTATTATATTACCACAGACTGACAGAAGATCATTACATGAAACATTTATTGACATACGTAATCAACAACCACTCACTCTCACAAACAGTACTCGAACCAACACGTACGCAAGTTAGTGTAGCAAGAAATAACCCTAACCTAAGACATGGGGTCACATCCAACATACTAGACTTGTTCCTTACGAACAACACCTCACTTATAACATGAACATGGGTCTTGCCGGGGCTTAGTGATCACGACATGGTACTCGTTGACGCAAACATTAAACCTAACATACAGAAACAACTAGCCAGAAAGATATACCAGTACAACAGAGCTGACATGGAAGCCATCTCCAAGGACTTAGCTAACTTTAGAGACATCTTCCTTGACAACAACCCAATAGCTAATACTGTAGAAGTTAACTGGACTAGACTTCGTGACTTTATTCAGGACACAATGGGCAAACAAATACTCAAGAAAACTGTTACATGTAACCAGTCTCCACCTTGGTTCAATATACAATTAAGAAAACTACATAGAAACAAGGTAAAAGCATACAAGACGGCTAAACGATACAACAATACAGAACACTGGGAACAATACAAAAATACCCAGAAAACATTACGAGAAATTAAACAAGCAGAAACTAACTACACAACCACTTTCCTCACAAACAACATGCAAAACCACAAAAATTCTACAGCTTCTACAAAGCACGCAAACAAGACTCGACTGGCATAACAACATTACTACACAACGATTCCCTGGTCACACTCCCACAAGATAAAGCACATGCACTTAATTCACAGTTCCAGTCAGTATTTACACTAGAACATGCAGACTTGCCGGAACTGTCACCATCACCACACCCACATATACCTCCACTGACTTTACACACCTGTGGAATCGAGAAACTTTTATCTGAGGTACACACTGACAAAGCGACTGGACCAGACAATATACGCTGCAGGATACTTAAGGGGAATGCTGCTATTCTTGCTCTTATCCTGCAGGTTATATTCTCGCAGACCATATACACCAGAGAACTTCCCAATGACTGGCTTTTGGCGAATGTGACACCAATTTTCAAATCCGGAGACAGAAGCCTCCCAGCCAACTATAGACCCGTTTCAATTACCTCAGTTCCCTGCAAAATTTTAGAACATATCCTCCACCAACATATCATGGACCATTTTGATAGGTTAAATATACTTACTGACGCACAGCACGGCTTTTGACCTAAGAAGTCATGCGAAACTCAGCTACTGGTGACCACACATGAAATTTCCCGATCCCTTAATGACCCCAAAATTAGACAAGTAGACGCCATAGTACTTGACTTCGCCAAAGCCTTCGACAAAGTCCCGCACCAGAGACTTCTAGCAAAATTAGATTATTATGGCATCCGAGGACCACTTCTTCACTGGCTTAAGACTTTTCTAACTAATCGTGAGCAACGTGTTGTTCTCGAAGGCTGTCATTCTTCTTCTGTATCTGTAACTTCTGGGGTCCCACAGGGCACCATCTTGGGCCCCCTACTTTTCCTTTCATATATTAATGACCTTCCACTATCTCTTACTTCTACTACTAGACTTTTTGCAGACGATAGCTTAGTTTACCGACCAATTATCAATAGGGACGATTGCCTCCGACTACAAGACAACTTAACTGCGCTTGAACAGTGGGAACCCAAGTGGCAGATGACGTTCAGACCTGACAAGTGCCACCATATTTGCTTCACCCGTTCCAGTAAAACCATTCCATTCCCTTACAAACTTCACAATACCCCTTTAGATACCGTTCCCTCCCATAAATATTTGGGGGTCCACATCTCAGCAGACATGGGGTGGACCACACACACGAGCAGCGTCAGAGCAAAGGCTAATAGGGCCCTGGGCTTCCTTCGCAGGAATCTCACAAAGTGTAACTCAAACATCAAAATTCAAGCTTTCAAATCACTAGTTCGGCCACACTTAAAATACTGCGACACCGTCTGGGATCCACACACTCACAATAATATCAATAAATTAGAGGCCATACAAAACAAAGCTGCAAGATGGATCAGACGTGATTACAGACATACTGCATCAGTCACTTTGCTCAAACAAGACATTAAACTAGACCCCCTTGTAACAAGAAGACAAATATACAGACAACAAATGTTATACAAAATCACAATCAAGCAGACATAGATAAAAATACATATTTACACCCTACAAACATACGATTTATGAGACGCAGCCACAACTTAAAATACCACACATATCAGGGAAGCACGGACATATTCAGACATTCATTTTTTCCCTGCAGCATCCAACAGTGGAATCCCCTCCCATCTCACATAGTTAATAGCCCCACTCTTCATTCCTTTAGAAATAGGATCACTACTCATTATCTCCCTAATCCTTGACCCGATCCTATCCCTCTCATAATTCCCCTGCACAACCCCTGCATATCATGCTGCCCGAGAGCAGCCCTCTGCGGGTCCCCCTAACAAGAACAAGAACATCGAAGAACCTAAAACTTATCCATCGAATATAGGAATAAGGTAATAAATGAATAAATGGTACCTGGGATCCGCGAAGGTGTCAACAAGAGGGATGGTGCCCATAGTCCAGTCACAACAGAGGGCTGAGGGCAGCAACAGTAACCAGGCGTTGACGCTCACTAGATAGTTGTAGGTCAGCTGCCGGGTGGGTGTTGGAGCTACACTGGCCGGGTTGTCGAATCTGGAACACAAGGATGGAGGTTTACACAGTTATCGCTGTTTATATTCGCTTTAAGGGGGGTCACAGGCTTTTTTTATCTTTATCTCCTTTTCTCTCTTTCCCTGTCTTGTATCCATTCGGACCCATTCAGCCAACTGTTTTAAGGCGTTTATCCCTATCCAGGTGTCCATTTCTTCCTGGCGAGCGATAGCAAGCCAGCATTGTATGGAGAAATCCTGCGTCGCCGGAGACATTTTTCGTACAAATTTAACTTGCTGTCAAAACAAAAATAAATATATGCTGGCTCGCTACCGCTCGCCAGGAAAATATTGACACCTGGATGGGGGTAAACATCTTAAAACAGTAGGCTGAATGGGGCCGAATGGATACAAGCCAAAGAGAGAGGGAGAGAAAGAGAAAAAAAAGCGAGATGGGCGTTGACGCTCAGCAGGTAGTTGTAGGTCAGCTGCCGGGTGGGTGTTGGGGCTAATTAGATGATGTTGCTGTTTAATTGATTTCATCTATATTTTATGTTTTTAGTCACATATATTTTTTTTTAATGGGATGAAAGTTAGAATTTTTTTATTGTAATTTATCTTGTTTACATGAATGGATGGAAAAGGGGAAACATTGATGAAAAGACACTCCTAACACCTAATGATGCCCACCTATTATAATACATTTGCAACAAGGGATATAAACACAAAATTATTCTTTTGTAAAAACTCACTACTAGTCAAATGTAGACTAAATATTAACCCATTTTGTACCGGTGACATCTTTTTCACTTGATTCTAACTATATTTAGACGATTTTGTGCAGTTTAAACGGGATCTGTGGTAGTAAGAAGGGTTATTTAAACAGTTCGAAGCCTGTTAATTGCTGGAAGCCCTGCTTAAGCTGAATAAAATCGTCTATTAGTAGCCAGCATAAAATGAAAAGTACGGAACTGGTACTGAACGGGTTAATTTCAATTAACAAACACAGAAATGAATACACCGTACCTAGAATGGCGGAAATGGTGCTAAACTGAATACGCGGAACCTTTTGACAGTATTTTTCACAGGGAACTACATTGCTGAATTGCTGTGTATGCACCTCAACACGGAACAGAACAAACCATCACTGAATACATTGATAGATACTGGAAGGGATTTAAAATAATAGAGATATACCGGAAGTGCTTTAAAATGATAGATAGATACCGGAAGTATAAATATGGTAGATACTGAAAGGGATATACACTAATAGAGATACCCCTCCCACTCCCCCCTCCCTTATCACCTCCCCCCTCCCCCTCCCCCTCCCCTCTCACAGATACAAATCAAATCTAATAACAATAGATTCACGTTATTGCTAGCTCGGAAATAGAATATTATGGAAGACGGGGAGGGCGCGCGACTACCATGAACAATTGAGCTTGCCACCATTTGTAATTGGAAAACTTTGGGGGTCATAACATGAATAAAAATAGCATGGTTTAGGAGACGGTGGGGGGAGGGAGGGAGAGAGAGAGTGGGAGTGTGTGTGTGCGCGTGTGTGTGTGTTCATGGTTTAGGAGAAAATCGAGAGAAAGAGTTACAATGTGTGTGTATGTGTGTGTGTGTTACATAAATACAATAGCTACACAGACCAGTGATGCCAGTAAATATGGAGGTCTTACATTAAGGGGGCATGGGTGTATTTATTTGCATATTTATTATCTGTTTGTTTCTTTGTTAGTTTCCATTCTAAGACCCTCCATGATCTCTAAACAATCACCCCAAGACCCCCAACCAGATAAATGTGTAAATTTCCGGCCGGCGCGTTACTATTATATTACAGTCTCGTCTATCTCGTCTCTTCTTTCCTATCCTATCATCATCATCATCATCATCTCCGACGCCTTGTGTGGTAAACTATCAATGGAAGTTAAATATTATTAAGCTATAATGAATCAAATAAAATCAATCTAAATTAAAACTACTCCATATCTAAATTGATTTCAATCTGAAACAAGCTAATTTACATCCAAAGGTCTCGCATAATAAATTTATATATAGGGTAAGGTTATAAGGGTTAATATTAGCCAGGAATTAACTCACCAATAGTTCCACATGGCAATGAGGCAAGGGAGAACGTTTACCCAATATGGCGGACAATGGGGAGGCAAGACACCGGTCCCAAGACTCGAGTCAAGTGAAAGAAAGAATAAATTATTACATAGGAATGGACATGAATATTATGCTTATCTGTCAGTCAGTCATGGCGTCGATGAGAGCATCGTGATGGTGTAGCTGTTTGTATTGCTGTCAGTATATTGTGATTAGAGGCACAATAGCGCGATCAACTGAAGGCGGAAATTAGATGTTAACTGGTTGGTGTTCGTGAAGGCCCTGCTCTCTCTTCCTCAGAAGCACACCTTGCTGCCTTGGCAAACGCCAGGAGCCCAAATTATCGTACCGCATCTAGGTTGCTCTATACGATAAATTATATTAATATATACGATAAATTCATATATTCATATAAGACCATCGCAATATTGCTTAATTAATTGCATATTAGGCCTTTTATAACTTAACTTATTTACAATCTTATAATATACGATCTACTTGTCCTATGTCGTGCTGCAGGAGCGACCGTGACGTCACAGAGACATACGGGATCACAAAAGAGTCATAGCCTATCGTATTTACGATACACTCCCCCCACAAAAAAATACTTGAACCCCACCTTAAACTTAAAGTTGCCCAGAGTCTATCTTCTGATGCCACATGTCGACGGCGCCAGCAGCAGCGCTTCTGGGACGCGTCCCGGTCCGAGAATGATCACCATCAGTAAGAGGTGAGTCGTTCCTTTGAGAATCCTCAGACCCAGCAATAACAGGTGGAGCATCAGATTGCAATGCGGAATCAAGCTTCAAAGCGTACAAACGTGCGATAAGACGAACAGTAGTTCCAGTGGCTGTCTTCAATAGCGCCACCCGCTCTACAGAGTCTGCCCCCTTGTATACCTCCAACACGCGGCCCAATTTCCAGTATAAACGAGGACTATCTTCTTTAATTAAAACAACTTCACCAACTGTAGGTGCCGTTGGTCTACCAGAGGGAGTAACACTCCTTTCCCTCAATGCTAACAGATATTCATTAATCCACCGTTTTCTAAAATCTTCTATTATCCCCGATATATACTGGTATCTCTTAGACACCGCTACCTCAGAGTACAACGAGGGATCCTCTAACTCTACTATAGATTGGAAATCAGATGGAAACGCAGTCAATGGTTTTCCATATAGCAAGTGAGCTGGCGTTAATGGTAGTGGTTCTTGCAGGTCAGTGTACACATATGTAAGCGGGCGATCATTCACGACTGCCTCTATCTCTGTGAGGACTGTCGTCAACTCACTCTTCTTTAATAGAGCACGTCCTACTAACGCTCTGAGTCCTGACTTTACTATGCTGACACACCGTTCCCACATTCCACCAAACCAAGGTGCCTTAACTGGAATGAACCTCCATTCGCACTTCTTCTCTCCCAAAAAAGTGATGATAGTAGGATCACTACTCATATCCTTTAGATATTTTGATGCTTGGACATAAGTGGGAGCATTGTCGCTAAGAATGAGTTGAGGGAATGAACGACGGGCACAAAACCGTCTAAACGCCAGCAAAAATTCTTCGCTAGACATATTATCACATAGTTCTAGGTGTACTGCTCGAGACGTTGCACAGGTAAACAATAATATATAAACCTTCTCATGCTCTCTCGTCTTCAATGCCCCTGTGTAATCTAATCCTACAGCTTGGAAAGGTTCTACGTGCTTTACACGGCATTCAGGTAGGGGTGGAGCTGGTCCAGTTGCATATGGTTTACCTTTTAGTCTCTGGCATATTACACACTTTCTTACTACGCGTCGAGCTACTTGTCGAACTCTGGGTATCCATCATGCGAGACGTAAATATGATATAATATGACATACCCCGTAGTGTTTTACTTCCCTATGTGCACGTATGATCAATAGATCAGTAACGTGATGTCTTGTTGGCATACGGTAAGTATACAGTAGGGCGGTTTGTGCCGTCTGTTACACCCGACCACTTCAGGCGACCCTCACACCTGATGAGGCCTTTGTCTAGGTGCAACCTTAGTTGATGCACTACATTAGGCATTAATGTCTTATTCGAGCTTTGCAAGGATTCTAATTCATTGGAAATGGTTTCTACTTGAACCCATTTGATCAAAGTTACTTCAGCTGCTTTAAATTCACGAGCATCAATGTTGTGACCCTTGTTGCAGAGTTGGCCTGTTACTTTAAGCTTGATATTGGATACATATCGCAATACCCAAGCGACAACTCTGACTAGTTTATTATAGTCACCGAATCTTGCCCACTCTATGATTGGACCCGGTGGCTCATTTGGTTGGGCTGAAACTGCCACTGTTTCCAGTGGTAGAAGTCCCTCACCAACAGCATGCCAAATCGTCCATTCATTTTCATGGAGCAGCCACTTTGGACCATGCCACCACAATTCGGACTTCACTAATTGGCTAGCCGTTATACCCCTAGTTATGAGATCACTAGGGTTTTCTTTTGTATTTACATAATGATAAGCAACGTCTGGCAAAAGGGCTCTAATCTCATCTACCCTATTCCGCACATAAACTGGCAGAGACTTCTTGCTATGTATCCAGTTGAGTGCGACCTGACTATCGCACCAAACGTGAACGATTTCAATGTTTAACTCGCTCTCGTATGTTGCGCGTACATGTTGCACCAGACGTGCTAAGAGCAGCATGGCAGTCAATTCCATTTTAGGGATAGTTACCTTTTTAACCGGGGCTACCTTGGCCCGGGCTGTAACTAAATGTGCCCCAAATGAAGTAACAACATATATGGCTACCCCGTATGCCGTGGCGCTAGCATCGCAAAACGTGTGTAACGTAACGTCACCGAACGCCGCCACTTTACGAGGTATAGGGTTAGTACATAGGATGGCATACTCATTCAACAACAATGTCCCTTGGTCATTCAGGTCCTCGGGCAAACTGTCATCCCATCCGATTTTACGTCTCCAAACTTCCTGCATTAGAATCCTAGCTCTTATGGTAACGGGTAATGCTAGACCCAAAGGATAAAAAAACTGCGCAAATTTGCTCAACAGACTTCTTTTTGTGTGCGCTCCTGTCTGCTGAGCAAAAGACCTTGTTTGAAAAGTTAGTATGTCATGTTTAGGTTGCCAGATCATCCCCAAATTTCTGGACTTTTCCTGGTTATGAGATGCCGTACCGTCCACCTGTATCAAACTCTGAAGATCTTCACTATTAGTAACCCACTCACGGAGAAGTAGATGTGCATCCGCAAACAATCTGCGTGCTTGCCAGTATGTATATAACAAATCATCCTGACTATCGCTAGAACCCTGCAAATGGTCTATATATAATCCGCGAGATGGTTTACTTGTGTCCTCATGAGTATCAGCTAGATTTTTTTTATTGTGGCATTTAACAAAAACTGTGAACACGTGGCCCCAAAGAGTACAACCCGAAAACGGTATATTATGACCGGACTTTCAGAGTCGCTAATGTCGCTGAACCAAAGAAAGCGGGTAACATCTCTATCTTCCTCCTTTAGCTTGACCATCAAGAATGCTTTCTCGATGTCACTGGTATAGGCGTACTTCCCCAGCCTAAACCGCAATAGATGTTGGGACAGGTCCGACACCATGGACGGACCTGTCAACAGGCAGTCATTTAGACTGGGTTGTTGACCTTGGTGGGCAGAACAGTCATACACCACCCGTATTGGTGTGGTGACGCTGTCTTTCTTTACCCC
Organism: Paralithodes platypus; assembly: GCA_032716605.1. Taxonomy (NCBI): domain Eukaryota; kingdom Metazoa; phylum Arthropoda; class Malacostraca; order Decapoda; family Lithodidae; genus Paralithodes; species Paralithodes platypus. Next base: position 672,818 of record CM064549.1, read on the forward strand.
ATGATGGGCCAGATAGTGAACCCTACCCTTCTTAATCGGTTCCTTGACATCGACTCTCTCAATAAAGCCCCTATCTTCATAACTCCGAAATACATCGTCATACGCCTGGCACGTGCTTGGTTCGTTAGACAATTTACGCTGCAATGCACGCAAGCGACCTAATGCCAAACCATAGTTGGTAGGCAGGCTTATCTCACTGTTCTTCAAGGGTAAACTAACTTTATACTGCTTGTCTGAGGCACTGTAGCTCACAGACTCGACAAACCTTTTTAGCGCAACTTCCGAGTCATAATCAGTCTCCATAGGATTAATGCCTATGTGATCCAATCTCCACAGTCGTTCCAGGTCGAACTCGGCAACCATCTTAGGGTCACTAGGTTGGGAATCCTCCCTTCCCAACTCCTCTGCCGCGGTTACATTGACTCTATATATCGAGACCGTGTCGACCAGGATCTTTGACTATGTAGTATGCAGCTTTCCGCTCATGCAATATCCAAATTTAGTGGGGATTAAAATTACACCACACATCTTTTTAAATCCAGGGTATACTACATCATAATAATGATCCACACCAAGTAGAACATGCACCTCACTTTGATTTCCCATGGGATCTGACAAGTTAACCCCTTTGCTACGTAATGTGTGTTCCACCTTATTCACTCCTACAGATACATATTCTGGTAGGGTGTCTACTACGATACATGTCATAAAGTACCGGTTTTTACGGTAGAAATATGAAATCTCCGCTATCTCGTAGTCTTGTTTGTTAGTAACCCCTGTGAAGCCCTGCAATCAAAGAGTCTCAGCCCCTACGATTCGGTGCTTCAGTCCCACTAAGACGGACCTCTTTATAAAGGAACGTTGAGACCCTTGATCTAGAAGTACCCGACAAACTTTGTTACTGTTTTTACCTTCCATGGGAATCTGTATTGTGGGCAATATAGTGGTGTCTTGCGTGATACCTAGTGTCACAGTTGTAGTACCCTCTGGTTTGACGTCTTTGACTTTATCTGCTGTAGGACACAACTTATCAAAGTGATGTCCTTTGCAGTGGCGACAGGGCCTTAAGTATGTAGCAGTACATTGTCCCTGCTTACCATGTTCCTTACTTAGACAACCTACACATAGCTTCAATCTTTTCGCCTGTGCTAGTTTTGTCTCATTTGTTGGGTATTTTACACAGAAACTCCATTTATGTTTGTTGTTACATAGCTTACATAGAATCTGAGCAGGTTTCTTATACGTACCCTCTTTCTTTTCTTTAGTCCCCACTGTCATGCTTACAGTTCCCCTCATCTCCACATTCTCACTCCCTCCCGACACATACATTCTCCCTTTGTTCAACTGTAGATTACTAATTTCCTTACTGAACTGAGTTTTGAACTCCCCCAGATCAAATGATCTAACCTTGTCAAGTATTGCCATAGGAAGCTTCTGACGTAAGATAATGACTATAATTTCCTGTGTGGTGAGCCCTAGGGTGTCTAGCGATCGAGTATGGCACTCCATATTTGCCCTAAAATTTGCTAACTCCTCAACCTTATACTTGTGTTCTCCGAGCTTTAACAAGACAACGACATGGGCCATCTTCAACTGCTCTTGATCCCCGTATGTGGACTTTAATAATTGTACTGCCTCAAGATAACTATCACCCACTACCGCAAAACCCTCTATCAAATGTAAGGCCTCTCCTTCCATTTGTCCCTTCAGGTAGTGAAACTTGCGGACATTATCCAAAGAGGATTCATGAACTGTAGACCGAAATACGTCTCAAAAAGCTAACCATTCAGTCAATTTGCCCCCAAATGTAGGAAGATTGAGCTTTGGGAGGTGTACAGTGTGTTTTGGGTCAGCCCTTCTATGGGCCTCATTCTCGCCTCCCTTCTTACTTGCGACAGCGCGCTGTAATATGTGCTTCGCTCTAAAGACAGGTTCATCATAGAGGGCACGATTATCACACTCTGTAACTATCTCTTCCTCCTCTGTCATGCCTGCCACAATCACCTCACTCAGCGCCATAATATGACCATGGGTAGCCTGGACGTTGTCTAATCTAGCTTCCAATTCCTCGAGGTCAGCAGTAGTGATGAAAGTGTTGACCTCTACAATTAGCCTATTTAATACTCCCCGAAGTCCCACCCTTTGATTTTTAGGGACCTTGATCAGCACCCCACCCGACGGTGTCTCTTCCTGTTTACTCATTTTGCATGTAAGCCTATAGGCTATGTATCTAAATGTTACAAAAACAACGGCAAAATAGTAGTCTAGTTAAGAGACGCCGACCGGCGGACTTCTATGTTATGGAGAAAAAATAGTACACAAAATAGCAATAAGGGGTCATATTGAACAAGAAAAAATGTTAGGTCAGGTCATAATTATGTCACAGGAAGTCTGAAATGGAAAAGAAAATTATTGGGGAGAGATGATGGGTGGGATGCAGGACTTAGGCAGGCGCAACGATGTGACCCTGCATTCCGGCTCTAACCATCGCTTGGCTAGCCTTACCAGTTTATCATAGAGTTGTTCCTGCATCCTGTTATATGTCCCCTTGTTCATTGCCTTAAAATCCCTTACTGGTAGCTAATTCCCGAGGTCTGGGCACCAATGTGGTAAACTATCAATGGAAGTTAAATATTACTAAGCTATAATGAATCAAATAAAATCAATCTAAATTAAAACTACTCCATATCTAAATTGATTTCAATCTGAAACAAGCTAATTTATATCCAAAGGTCTCACATAATAAATGTATATATAGGATAAGGTTATAAGGGTTAATATTAGCCAGGAATTAACTCACCAATAGTTCCACATGGCAATGAGGCAAGGGAGAACGTTTACCCAATATGGCAGACAATGGGGAGGCAAGACACCGGTCCCAAGACTCGAGTCAAGTGAAAGAAAGAATAAATGATTACATAGGAATGGACATGAATATTATGCTTATCTGTCAGTCAGTCATGGCGTCGATAAGAGCGCCGTGATGGTGTAGCTGTTTGTATTGCTGTCAGTGTATTGTGATTAGAGGCACAATAGCGCGATCAACTGAAGGCGGAAATTAGATATTAACTGGTTGGTGTTCGTGAAGGCTCTGCTCTCTCTTCCTCAGAGGCACACCTTCCTGCCTTGGCAAACGCCAGGAGCCCAAATTATCGTACCACATCTAGGTTGCTCTATATGATAAATTATATTAATATATACGATAAATTCATATATACTACATAAGACCATGGTGTTACGACCGGCACAACGAAATAAACAAGGGCACTTAATATTGGACTATAAGATAGGCTAGATCTGCAACAACGGTACGCTAATTCCAAACCCTCGAACTATTAAGCCGGTGAACAAAACACTTAAACCCTCCAGAGTTAATCAACTGGATAACGGGATATCAATTATCTGGGTTAAGTGCACTTCTACCAAGGCTTTCCGGTGACGGCAAAGCCTACTCACAACAAGAGTAATTACGTTAATAAAAAGCTCTCAAGTAATAACAATGCTTAAATAAACTATGACAAGATTTAATAAAAGGTTATATGCTTACGTTATCTTTAGTGTGAGTCTGAACTCAACACTAAACTCTTCAATGCTCTATGAAAACACTTGAAGTATAGTCCTACAGCAAACAGATATGGAATCTTCTAAAAAACGTCTGATGCTCTAAGATGCTCGTCGAATATAGAATAGAAATAATGCAGGGGCAGGACACCAAAGCGTGTATCCTAGATACACCAAAAAGTAGGATACATATATATGGAAACAAGAGAGTGCAAAACTCTGTGACAGCACTAACAACAGCAACTCAAACACAGTACTTCCTTAGCCAAAGTAACAGCCATACTGGGTTGTGCACTATGCATCAACCTAGGCTAAGACAATACGTGAATAATTGCTAAAGCATACGCAGTTAAAGTTAATAAACAAAATGCTGTCTTTCTTACTAATAAAGTCTAGCAGCGGCATAAAGGTACAGGGAGCCTAGGCAGAGCTCAAGCATGATCACAGCCTACTGTCTCCCCTGAACAGATTTCCCTTATCTTACGTTAAGTGACTAGGAGGCTCTCTTGGCTAGTCCAGATCTCAAGTATCTGGTCTTACCCTGGCGCTCCTCAAAGGTCAACAAAATGAGTTAGCAAGCATACAAGCAAGAGTAGGCAAAAGCCCTTCGCTTGTATACTGCTAGGCTCGCAAAGGAAAATATACACAAGGGTGTACTACAGGCTACCCAGCTCCGTCGAAGTCGTACAGGCTCTGACTTGCCATATACATAACTCAGACAACGACCAAAGATACCCTCCACTGTCTAGCATTAAATAGTAATAAAGAACAACCAAATAATTAGAAGCACCCAATAATATGAATCCATGTGACTATGATTCTAATAACCTCTAAAGCTAGTGCAAAACATATATGTGAGAACAGGCGCTGGTAATACGACTGGCCGACTATGGAAGTCGTATGCGAGAACTAGAAGGGATGGGTAATTGGATAAAGATAAGAAGTATTGGAAAGAAGGAGTTCAGAGAGAGGAACAGCAGTAAAGGGGGTTAGATTGGAGACAGAATGCGAGGGACGTCTAGGACCAAGCGCACGATACCATGCTCTGAGGAGAGGAGAGGGTAGGAGCCCCACCACTGGGCAAAGGAGGGTGGCAACCAACCACAGGCCACTACGTCACCAGAAAAGCAGACGTCATAGACCACGCCAGGCCCGCCGTCCAATAGCGAGCGAGCGAACCCACTGAGCGAGGAATGCACACGTACATACGCACACACACTACCGCCTCGCTCTCCCCTCTCTCTCTCATTTTCTCGCTCATGCGCTGCATGTTATAATCACTACTATGGATATAAAATACTTCTAAGTGTCACAGACAAGAATAAAGGCAAACATTGATCTGTCTGTAACAACACGAATACTAAGAAAGCAAGAATATCGTTCTACGATTATTATAGCCCATTTCACTGCCGCGGCGAGTACTAGCGAGTCACGAGTACATTCTGGCAAGCTGGCCAGCGTAACACCCCGCCCAAGATGTGGGATGTTTTATCCTCAGGTAAACACCACATCTGACCAGACAGAATGCCCACAAACCCCGCATCACCCAGCTACTCCCCAAGTTGTGAAAAACAAGGCACAATCACAAACGTAAAAACACTTCATTATATAAAAAACAAATCTACACAACACTTCCCCAAAATAATAGTATCACTTAACAATATTACGCTCAACGAGCAAGCTTCACCAAGCCTAGCCTACTAAGAACAAATACTCAGAATGTCTTAGATTCTTGCTGTAACATACTGCACTTATATACTATCAAAAGAAAGAGTTTTATGTGAGGTTTTTGTATTATTTTAATAGTGTTTTTGGCGGCTTTGCACTACAGGGGCAAGCCTATTTTTTCTCCACTCAAACCAACACTGACTGAACGGCGAGGGTTCTCCTTAAAACATACCCTCCCGTGACCAACAATCAGCCAGAACATTATCAGTGCCCTTAACATGCCACACATCCAACTTGTGTTCCGGTAGCAAAACAACACCTGACACTGATAAACTGCCCAGTCCATCACAAGACTGGCACTTCTCTTCGCTCTCTCCGGCAACGGGACCTGCCAATAGCCTTTCACTATTTCCACCTTTGTGATAAACGAGGCAGCCCCGATGCGGTCTATGGGGTCGTCAACTCTGGGTAATGGATAGGCGTCTGTCAGGGATAATGCACCAACACTCTTGCAATCAACACAAACACGGATCTTGCCACTCAACTCAGGTTGCAAAGTCACTGGCAACGACCACTCACGATATTCCTTATCCCTCAGACCCTTCTCCAACATGAAGTCTAGCTCTGCTTTCACGAGAGGCTGTTGAGCAGGATTTATACGGTAGGGAGCCAATTTGAGTTTTGCACTGTCTCCAGCCTCTATGTCGGGTGCCCCCCCGGACATCAGGCCTGGAGAATCAACAACCATGCGGACGTACTGCCACAGCCTAGTAAACAACTTCTCTTGGCGCTTAGGAACAAGAGGTTGCAACTTATCTCGAATAACAACATGCTCATTGCCCTCCTACAACCCAGCTGGGACGGCAGTTTCTAAACTATAGTCTCCCTCCTTCTCCACCTCTGTCCCTAAAACAGCCAGGTCATGAGAGGGACAATCTGTACCACCTGTGCAGTCACTCCCATAGTTCATAAGTGCTAAGCCTTCCCCGCCGATACCGTACATGCGCACCCCGCATTCCTTGCGGCTATACCTGCCTGCGCAGCATCACCGCCTTCAGTGCCATGACCAGATACAGTCGGTCTATGGTAGGGCTGTTGCATTTTACTAGGGCAGCATTGGGAGGCTATGCGACGGTCAGGCGTATCTATTCCATACTTAACCTCACCAATCTGCTTAATGTCCTGATACTGACCACCACCCTTAGCAGCCATGGGTCGACCCTGAACTGACAACCATGCCAAAGCCTTGTCGCCCACCTTGAACAACTTAGACAACGAGGCCAACATTTTACTCACACCCAAGTGACCTGCCAGCGGAACATCGTGCACCGCATGAGTTGTGAGGCCTGGGTGCTCGGCAAAAACAGTGGGGTATAAACAGAACAGGTGCTGGATCGCTGCACGCTGTTGCACAGGCAGGTGCTCAGGCACTTCCACAGCCACCTGACTCGTGTTCCCCGCCCACTGATCCGCCGAGACATGACAATCCCAACTTTCCTCCACCTGTGCCTCACTACCCCCCTCTCCTTCTCCATCTTGGCCGCTGCAGACCAACACAGGGACAGTAGGCTGTTCAGGTGGGCGCCTCACAAACTCCTTCAACAGGTTCACATGACATGCTTCCCCGTCCTCCTCGAGTTCAATAGCCCCGTTCCCACAACTCTCAAGACTAGGATCTTCTAGTTGCATCCGTCGTATATCAGAGGGTGCCAAGTCCAAGGGCTCCTGGAGCAACTTGTGGCCACCCCCGATACTGGGTTGCTCAAGCCTAGTCTGTTTCACCTGGGAACATTCCTGTCGCGGAGTGCTATCACGCCCTACCATGTCACTAGGGGGGGGACAGGTTCTGGGGCCACTCCGGACCTCAATAATGGTGCAAGTACCGAGTCACCAAGGAGTGTCGCTGGGTCCAAACTCTTGACCCGACCACCAGCCTTGACTTTCTCCTTCCGACCCTTTCTCCGCTGGTCTGAAACCTGGGTACTAGGCTGTGACACCTGAGCAGACTGAGATCTGGTGACAGCACACGCCATCTGCTGCGTCTGGCACCTCTCGAGCCCCTCTTGCCCCTCCCTACTCGTGTCGGCCGCCCTCTCGGCAACGACTAAGGGTGGAACCTCGGAAGTAGGCGCCGCAAAGTCGTTACCGAGAAGTAGGTCGACCCCCTCAACTGGCAATTTCTCTACAATTCCCACATCCAACTCCCGTGTCACACCATCCACCACAAGCTCCACTCTCACCAGCGGGTAAGACCGCACAGCATTGATGCCTTGAACCACTACAACCCGAGCTGCGTTAATAGGCTTACCAGTGAAGTTCTTAAGTAACGTCTGAGAGGCACCCGTATCACGCAACAACTCAAGCCTATGTTCCATACCAGCCCACCTCACAGTGCCATGTCCCCTATGACCACAAAAAGCATCTCGGATGGTATCGAGCCCTCCTCATGCTTCTTCACCGACTGTGACTTCGCAACCGACGATTTACCCCGGGCAAACGCGGAAGACCTCAAAGACACCCCGATGTTGCTCACTAGAGACACCACCGCTGTAGACTGTGTGCTCGGACAAGAGCACGCAATATGCCCTTTATTATGGCACTTAAAACACTCCACCTCACTCATTGACTTCCCCTGGGGTGGGGAAGGGCCCTGGCCTTTCTTTAACGAGAAGGATTTCGACTTGGGTTCAAAATTGGCAACAGTGCTCTTAGTAGGATAATTTGTTGTATCATTAGTTCGGGGGGGGGGAGGGGGGTACGCCCCTTGTTACCTGCCTCAGCTCTCTGGGCAGACCCGCACCCACGAATTAACGACAAACTGAGGTCAGCCAACTCAGCCGCCTCCTGCAGAGTTTTAGGTTGCTTTTCTTTCAGGTTAAGAGTCAAGTCCCCACCAGTGCATTTAAAAAATTGTTCTACCAACACTAATTGCTTTACTGCCACAAAAGTAGTTGCTTTCTCCGACCTCAACCAATTCTCAAATGCATCTGATAGTTCTCTAGCGTGTTCCTGGAAAGTACTTTCCTTTCTCTTAGGAACAGCCCTAAACTTCAGCCTATAGGTCTCTGGCTGCAACTCATACGCCCTCAGGACAGCCTCTTTCAACGCCTCATAATTCACACAGGAATCTAGGGGCAAAGCATCGTACGCCTTGAGTGCTTTCCCCATCAATCGTGAAGAAACAAGGGCTGCCCACTTCTCCTCGGGCCATTGGTGCTCCCGGCACTTTTTCTCAAAACGGAGAAAGAATTCTGTAGCTCCTGACTCATCAAACACTGGAACCAACTTTAGTAGATGCGGCAGGGACTGGTCATGGGGTCGACCCCCTTGGACGAAACGGTTCCCCGTCGCCTCTACACGAGTTTTCTCTAGATCAACATCGGCACAATACCTTGCAGACTCATACTTGAGCTCAGCCTAATGCTTTCGCTCCTGCTGCTTAAGTTTGGCGAGCTCGAGCTGAAACAACATCTCGGAAGACAAACCCTGAGGAGGGGGGTGCTACTACCGGGGACCCACCCAGTGAGTCACCTAGAGGCTTACCCAACCGCCAGCGGACATCGGCCTGCGGGAACGTACTCGGCTCCGGAACCCGAGGGGGCGCCATGATAGGAGTTGAGTGGAATGGGGGCTGGGACGAAGGTGCCCCTGCTCCCGCTCCACCCGAAGCCTCACGCACCCCACCCAGCACACAGGCAACCAGCTCACTTCTTGACAAAACGCTAGTGCAAGAAAACCTTAAGACCGTGGCTATACACTGCAGTCCGTACCGGTCCAGCCCCGACACCCGGTCCGCCGACACAGGCTCCTCCAAAAACCTCCGAGCATCCTCCTCACCGTTCACCACCCGAACGCCGTCAGACAACTACACCTTCTCCACCTTCTCGCCTGTCTCTCGCAATGTGCCCTCACTATCCTCAAACCCGTCCAGTGACGACATGATGGAGTAAAAAAAAAAAAATCCCAAGTCAAGACAAAAGTAGCCAAACTCTTGCGTAGCTTTATTCACAAAAAATATTCGAAGATGTTTTTAAGAGCAATACTAGGTCACCAATAAACTCCAACAAGTTCCATATATCCTCAAAACAATGTCCACTGCCAACACTGCGAGAAATAAAATCGAACCCAAAAAATGGCGAATAAGATTTCTCCCCCAAAAAATTCCTGCAAAACTCAGTTCACTATATACTGGACTAAGGTCGCCATTTGTTACGACCGGCACAACGAAATAAACAAGGGCACTTAATATTGGCCTATAAGATAGGCTAGATATGCAACAACGGTACGCTAATTCCAAACCCTCGAACTATTAAGCCAGTGAACAAAACACTTAAACCCTCCAGAGTTAATCTACTGGATAATGGGATATCAATTAACTGGGATAAGTGCACTTCTACAAAGGCTTTCCGGTGACGGAAAAGCCTACTCACAACAAGAGTAATTACGTTAATAAAAAGCTCTCAAGTAATAACAATGCTTAAATAAACTATGACAAGATTTAATAAAAGGTTATATGCTTACGTTATCTTTAGTGTGAGTCTGAACTCAACACTAAACTCTTCAATGCTCTATGAAAACACTTGAAGTCTAGTCCTACAGCAAACAGATATGGAATCTTCTAAAAAACGTCTGATGCTCTAAGATGCTCGTCGAATATAGAATAGAAATAATGCAGGGGCAGGACACCAAAGCATGTATCCTAGATACACCAAAAAGTAGGATACATATATATGGAAACAAGAGAGTGCAAAACTCTGTGACAGCACTAACAACAGTAACTCAAAAACAGTGGAAATTCCCGGCGCGACCGAAGCCGCTCCAAGGACCCGTGCCCCCAGGGAGGGGGCACCACCCCGAACCAACTTCCAGAAGCACATCCATACTTATATCTCTCACCAATCCATCCACTCACTCACAGGCAACACGCAGCTGCATGCACGACCTCCCGAAATCCATCCTTCCGAATCCTCCCTTCCTCGCGAGGACAGAGTCCACCTGGCCAGGCTGAGATGCGGACACCATCCAGCTCTCCTGAGCTATCAGAAGAGACTGGATGACTCCGTTGTCGACGCCTGCCCGGGATGTAACACAGCACCCCATACCATTAAACACATCATAGAAGACTGCATTTCACACAACCACTTACGCCAACAACACAATCTACACTCAATGAGAGCTCTGTGGGAAAGCCCGATCGTGGCCATGGCCTTTCTCAGGGACTCGGGGCTGTTCGGCCAGGCAGCTTAGGGAACAACAACAACAACTCAAAAACAGTACTTCCTTAGCCAAAGTAACAGCCATACTGGGTTGTGCACTATGCATCAACCTAGGCTAAAACAATACGTGAATAATTGCTAAAGCATACGCAGTTAAAGTTAATAAACAAAATGCTGTCTTTCTTACTAATAAAGTCTAGCAGTGGCATAAAGGTACAGGGAACCTAGGCAGAGCTCAAGCATGCTCACAGCCTACTGTCTCCCCTGAACAGATTTCCCTTATCTTACGTTAAGTGACTAGGAGGCTCTCTTGGCTAGTCCAGACCTCAAGTATCTGGTCTTGCCCTGGCGCTCCTCAAAGGTCAACAAAATGAGTTAGCAAGCATACAAGCAAGAGTAGGCAAAAGCCCTTCACTTGTATACTGCTAGGCTCGCAAAGGAAAATATGCACAAGGGTGTACTACAGGCTACCCAGCTCCGATGAAGTCGTACAGGCTCTGACTTGCCATATACATAACTCAGACAACGACCAAAGATACTCTCCACTGTCTAGCATTAAATAGTAATAAAGAACAACCAAATAATTAGAAGCACCCAATAATATGAATCCATGTGACTATGATTCTAATAACCTCTAAAGCTAGTGCAAAACATATATGTAACAACAGGCGCTGGTAATACGACTGGCCGACTATGGAAGTCGTACGCGAGAACCAGAAGGGATGGGTATATAATTGAATATATATAAGAAGTATTGGAAAGAAGGAGTTCAGAGAGAGGAACAGCAGTAAAGGGGGTTAGATTGGAGACAGAATGCGAGGGACGTCTAGGACCAAGCGCACGATACCATGCTCTGAGGAGAAAAGAGGGTAGGAGCCCCACCACTGGGCAAAGGAGGGCGGCGACCAACCACAGGCCACTACGTCACCAGAAAAGCAGACGTCATAGACCACGCCAGGCCCGCCGTCCAATAGCGAGCGAGCGAGCCCACCGAGCGAGGAATGAACATGTACATACGCACACACACTACCGCCTCGCTCTCCCCTCTCTCTCTCATTTTCTCGCTCATACGCTGCATGTTATAATCACTACTATGGATATAAAATACTTCTAAGTGTCACAGACAAGAATAAAGGCAAACAATGATCTGTCTGTGACAACACGAACACTAAGAAAGAAAGAATTTCACTGCCGCGGCGAGTACTAGCGAGTCACGAGTACATTCTGGCAAGCTGGCCAGCGTAACAATGGCAATATTGCTTAATAGCATATTAGGCCTTTTATAACTTAACTTATTTACAATCTTATATTATACGATCTACTCATCCTACGTTGTGCTGCAGGAGCGACCGTGACATCACAGAGACATACGGGATCACAAAAGAGTCATAGCCTATCGTATTTACGATACCTTGTTCCCCCTGGGAAACCTCCGCTAGAGGATGGCCATGACATAAACGTCTCCAGGCTACTTTGTCAAGACATGCCTCCATTGCCCGTGCCACAATGCCCCTTCCACTACGTAGAAGTTTTTCTTCAATATATTTGTCCATTTTCTTTTCCCATACCATAGGTGGTCTTCCACTACTAACGGTTCCACTCACCTGACTCCCATATATCTTTCGTGGCATTCTGTCTTCATCCATTCTCTGAACATGACCATACCACCTCAAAGCACTTCTCTTTATCCACTCAACCACACCACAATCAATACCCAAAGCCTGCTCTTGCATTCCAAAGGACTCGTACACTTCCCTATTACTTGGCCCATCTAGCCTATTCATGCCAGCTGCCATTCTGAAAAAGCTCATCTCCACAGCTCTCTGTTTGGAGAGGTCCTCGTCACTTGCTGCCCATGTCTCATTTCCATACGAGTTAGGGAGCAGCACACTGTTTCTCAGTGACTTTTTTACTCCCTGACTAACCATTCTTCCTTTGAGAATACTATCAAGTTCTCCAATCACCTTTCTCCCTTGCATTTTTCTCTCTTTTATCTCACTCTCCATTTTACCATATTTGCATAGTACAGCTCCCAGAGACTTGAAACTTTCAACCTCTTCCAGCACTTAATTTTTCATTTTTGTTTTACAAACTTTTCTCATGTTCTTTCTTGATTCTACATTTTTCCTTAAAATCTATGGTTTCATGCATTCTTCTCTCAAACACCATTACCTTACATTTCCCTACATTAACCTTTAACTTTCTCTTTTCACATACCCTGTCAAAGTCAGTGACCACTCTCTGAAGTTCTTCCGCATTTTCCGCCAACAGGACTGCATCGTCCGCTATAGGCATGTTAAAATCTTCCATGCTCTTCCCTCTGATTCCAGTCTAGCTCCTACACCCATTGATCCCGCCCTACATTCTCTAATCACTCCATCCATGTATATATTGAACAACCAAGCTTACATGACACATCCCTGTCTTACTCCTACATTGACCTCAAAACTTTCACTTATCTTATCTCCTACCTTCACATTTGCCATTGCATTCCTATAATTTTTTTTTACTGCCATTAGCAACTTTCCTCCAACACCATATACTGTTAACACATCCCACAGACCCTTCCAGTCTACTTTGTCGTAGGCTTTTTCCAAATCCATGAATGCTGCATAGAGTTTTCTGTTCTTGGCCAGATACTTCTCTACCAACAAACGCAGTGAGGCTATCTGGTCAACGCAGCTCCTGCCCTTTCTGAAACCTCCCTGTTCCTCGCCTATTTTGTCATCCGTTATCTTCTGCAGTCTCTCTGTTACTACTATTGTGTGTACCTTTCCAGGTATGCTAAGCAAGCTAATTCCCCTATAATTCTTACACTCCTCTTTACTACCCTTCCCTTTGTACAAGGGTACTATCACTGCTTTCCTCCAGTCCTCTGGTACACTTTCCTTTTCCCATGCTAATTTACATAACCTATGCATTATGTCAACAGCTTCTTCTCCTCCATATCTCAGCATTTCACCTGGCATGTTATCTACTCCAGCAGCTTTGCCCATTTTAAGTCTATTGATTGCTTCTTTTACTTCTTCTTTGCTTATCTGGCTTTCAACTACCCTGTTTATTCTACCTCTCTCCATTCCTATGGATGAGATCTTTGCCTTCCCCCTACTCTTTACAGCTAAGCTACTAAAATGATCTTTTCATACTTTCACCACACCATCACCCTCTACCACTTCCCCATTCATGTCCCTCATCCTACCACCTGAGACACTCTCAGGCTTCTTCCCTCTGGCTTCTTTCACAGCTCTGTAGTATGCTTTCTTGTCATTCAGAAACTGTTCACTAATCTTGTTTCCCATATTCCTCATCAGCCTTCCTTTTAGCGTCTTGTATCGTCTTCTTCACTCTTTGTTTCAAGTTTTTATATTCTTCTTTCCTCGCATCTCTAGTTTCTCTAGGTATATTCTTTTGCAGCATACTCTTTCTCAACTCTTTCTTCTTTTTCACTATTTCTTCTATCTCTTTGCTAAACCATGCGTTACCTTTCTTCTTCCACATTTAAAAACATTTCTTCCCACATACTTTCTCAGCTGCTTTAATCATGGAGTCTCTTGTACCTTTCCATACTTCGTCTACAGTATTTCCTAGGTCTATCATATCGTTCATGCCCTTTATAGTCTCTTTCAGCATATCCCTGTATTTTGTTGCATTACATTCTTCACTTAGTTTTCTCACATTTATTCTCTCTACTGTCAGTTTTCTCTCTTTCCTCTCACATTTCCACTCCTTCCTTATCCTCACTTTTGTCAGCACTGTATAGTGGTCTAATCCCGTCAGCATACCTCGTACAGCTTTCGAATCTAAAATTCTTCCTTTTAGCCCAGAGTCAATCATGGCATAGTCAATTAAAGATTTCTGTTCCTGCTCACCTTCACCTCTGTGCCATGTATATCTATGGATGTGACGAATGTTGAAAAAAAAGTGTTGGCCAGAAACATTTCTCTCTCCGCACATACTTCTACAAGAAAGTCACCATTCATGTTCCTACCCTCCACACCCCATTTACTCACTACCTTCTATCTCCTCATTTCCAAGTCTACCATTCATGTCACCCAATAAAATTACCTGTGTGCACTCTTGCCTTTCTCTTATACATTTATTGACTTTAAACCAACACTTTCTATTTTCTTCCACACTTTTCCCAGTTTCTTGGTTAACCGGTGCATACACACACATAAATGTTTACCTGTCTATCCCGATCTTGCACTCACACCAAACGATTCTTGAGTCCACGCATCCATAGTTTTTCACACACTTCTTCAACCTATCTGACAAAATCACAGCTACCCCTTCTTTTTTTTTACGTTTATATCCTGCATCCATCCCAGACCAGGCAACCCACCCTTCCCCACCCCACAAATCATGTTCACTCTCACCATCCCACACTCCAGAAGAACCCAACAGGTGAGTCTCACCCACCCCACACATACATCCTTGAGTTCTCGCATCAAACACTCTCTCTTTCCAAAATCATTTTTGCCATTGGCATTGAAGGCACAGACACGGAGCACGCTTCCTTTCACCCGAACGACGTTTTCGCCACTTTTCTGCTTTGCTCCTCCACCCCAGCAGGGGTCCTGGCCGGCAGCATACCGAGCACAGTTGTTTCCCAGGAGGACTTTGGGTCTGGACATAATGCCTCCAAAATAGGGCGCCGGATTGTCAAAATCTTAGATAAAAAGTACCTCAAAAAGGCAAAAACAAAATCCTATCATTCTCTGTATATTCTCTGCTTTCTTCTATTTCTGGTTAATGTCCTTTCCTCTTCTCTTATTAGTTGTCTTTCTCCCTTTCTGTTCTCTATATTTATCTCCATTGTCTATTGTTCTCTCTTTCCTCTTCTCTACTTCTCTTCTTTTTTCCTTCTATTTCTCTACTTCTATCTCTTCCCACCTACCCCCAACATATTCTCTCTGACTCACTCTCTCTAGGTTATCAAACTTCTAAACCTCGCAGCTAAATCTCCAGTCGTCTCTTCTCTGTATCTACTCTTTTACTTGTTTTATCTTATTCTCTACCTCTCTTTTTTTCCACCTACCCACCACCAGATGAGCTTTCATTCATTAATCTAGTTTCTCTTACTCTTTTATTAATCTCGTTTATCGCCACTTCTCTTCTCTTCTTTATCATTCTCTCTCTCTCTCTCTCTCTCTCTCTCTCTCTCTCTCTCTCTCTCTCTCTCTCTCTCTAGGTTATCAAAGTTCTAAACCTCTCCATTAAACTTTCGTATTCGCAGCCATTTTCATACTTCACCCATTTTAATTCCCCTCACTCTCAAAATTGCTACTGGAAGTGAATTTGGAGAGAGAGAGAGAGAGACGTTGGGATGCCGGTAATATCTTCGTTTTGTTTTCGTGAGTGTTTTACATCAAGCTGTGTGTGTGTGTGTGTGTATGCGCGCGCATCGCAACTTGTACTTTCTTGCCTCCCCAGTCGTTAGTGATTAGTCACAATTGCTACTAGCTTGTTTGTTATAATGGTTGTGTGTTTTGTAGATGTGCTATTATACTTCCTTCCCTACCATGTACACACACACACACACACAATGGCCAAGCGCAGTGACTCACTGTACTCTTAGGTTTCTATCAAAGTTTGCTTGGCTATATAGGTTAGGTGTGGATATACCATCTATGGGTTCCACCTGGTTCCCTACCCACATCCTACCCTTTCTTGGGGTATGTAAGGGCCCTTGGCATAGTCAAAGTCAATCAGTTAACCACTTAGGATAAGTTGTGTTAAGTTTGTTTTTATTTTCAGCCTCATTGGCTGCCACGCTCGAAATAAGCGAGTATTATTTATATATTTAAACACACACACACACACATACACACACCCACACACACACACCCACGCACCCCCACCCCCACCCCCACACTCACTCACTCACCTGGTAAATACAGGTAGTTGTGCGCCCATAACGTGTACTCTGGCCAACATAAGCCCCAGGGTTGTGGCTACCAGTACAAACACCCGTGGGGCCATGTCTGCCAACCAGGGGGGCACAGAACCCTTCCCGGACACCACACCCTCGCCCAACTGTACCAGCTCCCATCCGCGAACCTGCAATGCAAGAATTAATATAGTTAATACACGGAATAGTTTAATATTGATGGACAATAGTGATACCTTAATTAATATAGTTAATACACGAATAGTTTATTATTGATGGACAATAGTGATACCTTAATTAATATAGTTAATACACGAATAGTTTAATATTGATGGACAATAGTGATACCTTAATTTCGTAAAGTGATGGAAGAAAAACTAAAGGTAATTGTAGTATAAAATAAGGCCCTAATTACAAAAATAAAATAAAAATAATAATAATAGAATTAAAACATATAAATAATAATACACATAAATAAAATAATATTAACAATACTAGTAACATATAATATAAAGCAAAAACAATCAGTATGGAGGGAAGCCACCTGTCTTGCACTTCAGCTTAACAGCATATAACATGTCCCCCTAGCGACTTACTAATGTGTGTGTGTGTGTGTGAGAGAGAGAAAGAGAGTGAGAGTGAGTGTGTATGTGTGAGGGAGTGTGTATGTATATGTGTGTGTTTCGAGCTACACTTCGCCTATACAGCACCCAAGACGTCCCCGTAGCGAGCGAGTACGTACGTGTGTGTGTTGTATGTGTGAGCGTGTGTACCGGTATATGAGTGTGTGTGTGTTATTATGTATGTGTGTGTATATGTATGTGTGTTTATGTTCCCTGTACCCCACACATGACCTTAACAGCATCTCAGACGTCCCCCTAGCGACCTTAAGGGACATACATCAACAACAACATTTTAATGTTATCCTTTCTCCCACACTATGTATATTTATACGACCGTGTAAAATATATAATGGTGCTGTGAAGATGACATTCATACATAACACATACCAGCATATACAGTATACATGGTGCTGTGAAGATGACATTCATACATAACACATACCAGCATATACAGTATACATGGTGCTGTGAAGATGACATTCATACATAACTACAGTATACACATACCAGCATATACAGTATACATGGTGCTGTGAAGATGACATTCATACATAACACATACCAGCATATACAGTATACATGGTGCCTCTATCTCCTCTCTTTCTCTGTCTGTCTCTCTCTCTCTCTCTCTCTCTCTCTCTCTCTCTCTCTCTCTCTCTATATATATATATATATATATATATACAATACATATAATGAAGATGAAGACAAATATAGACACACTAATTATTGATAGGAGTGAAATCTCTAAAAAATAATACAAATATACATAGATAGTGGGAGGGGAACGCCGCGCCTTTTATAACAATCAACCATCTGCCAGCCCCCCCCCCCCCCCCCCCACCACCACCACCACCATCCCTCTCCTAATACCCCAGGACACGACAAGTGACTTCCAAACAATTGTGCATTTGGTCTTATAATCCTTACGATATTTCATAGATACTTTTATGGTAAATGTTATGATTCATTTGCCCCCATTGTGCCAGCTCTTGGGAAAGAAGGCATCTTTCCCCGAGGTACGAGGGCAGCTGGTAACGCCCATCAACAACGATTCCTCCTCCACGATACACAACTTTTGCATTTCAAAACTCATTAATTCCCCGAACCACTTCCTCAGAGTGAATTTCCACCAATCTTCAACCCACAGTAGTTTAAATCCAATTGTTACATTCTCTTTAAGAAAGGAGGATACCATTAGGCACATGCATTTTGTTTTATTAATATTTGTTTTTCTGGTGTCGATTTTTTTCTAAGCTTGGCAAAAGCAAGTCAAATCCCAATATAACAATGAAACCAAATAAACCAAATCACCAACCTGCCATCTCTCTTTTGTCTGTATGTCTCTGTCTCTCTTCTCTCTCGCTCTCTCTCTCTTTATCTCTCCCTCTCTCTCTCTCTCTCTCTCTCTCTCTCTCTCTCTCTCTCTCTTCCTCTCTTTCTCTCTCTCGTAATACCCCAGAATACGACAATTGGGTTGGAAACAATTGTCCCTGTTGTCTTAAGGGGGAGTACTCGCTTTTTCTGGACCCCCTTCTCCCTCATGTTTAGACCCATTAGTTTTGCGATTTTAAGACGTTCGTTCACTAGTTAGCGATTTTGAGACCTTTCGCCCCATTACTTTATCAATATTAAGATCTTTGGTACCACTTAGGTGTCGATTTTTTCCTGGCGAGCGATAGCGAACCTCTAATTTTTTAAGGAACCGGCCTTCGGCCGGGAAATTTTTCTACCGAAAAATGTACAAACATATCTTAGAAGGGGGTCTAGGGGCTGTTTTGTTTAAGGTTGAAAGAGGTGTAACGAGGAAACTCAAAAGTAAATAAATAAATGAATAAGTAGCCCCCAAAACAATGAATAAGTAGCCCCCAAAACAATGAATAAGTAGCCCCCAAAACAATGAATAAGTAGCCCCCAAAACAATGAATAAGTAGCCCCCAAAACAATGAATAAGTAGCCCCCAAAACAATGAATAAGTAGCCCCCAAAACAATGAATAAGTAGCCCCCAAAACAAGACCTTGACCCTTAATCCGATTGGTCCGGGGGTAAGAATATAATTGCATGGATCGCGGAAACGCAAAAATATGCTTGTTGACATAAACGTTGGAGTGGTGAGGGAGCAATCAACAGGTGAAGCTCTGGTGACAAATATATTACTTTAAGTGAATTATATATATACCGGGGTCTCTCTCTCTCTCTTTATATATATTGTAAGATATACTATGCAGTATATACTATAAAAGGGGAGAAAGATAAAAACAAAAAAACGGTGACCCTCCTTAAGCGCCAGAGTATGTTGAGGAAAGGAAGGCAACTGGGTCTGGCATTAATTACTGTACATCTCCCTCCTTGCACCAGCGACTTAAGGGGGGTCACCGGCTTTGTTTTATATTTATCTCCTTTTCTCTCTTTCCCTGCCTTGTATCCATTCGGCCCCATTCAGCCAACTGTTTTAAGACGTTTATCCCCATCCAGGTATTGATTTCTTCCTGGCGAGCGATAGCGAGCCAGCATTGTATGGAGAAATCCTGCTTCGCCGGAGACATTTTTCTATCGAAAAATTTACAAATTTAGCTTGCTGTCAAAATAACAATATATATATAAGCTGGCTGGCTACCGCTCGCCAGGAAAATATCCCACCGCTGCCACCATGTGAGGTTCTTTACTCTGATGACACCGTGTTGATGTGGATCTTCAGTATGTGATGAATAATGTTTGTAGAAAACTGCCACCACTAATAGTTTATAGACATATTAGGAATCTGGAATTAATCAACCCATGCGATCAGCCTTTCCTTTATTTGTTGTATAAGTATCCAGGAACACAGTATAAGTATCCAGGAACACAGTATAAGTATCCAGGAACACAGTATAAGTATCCAGGAACACAGTATGCAGGAACACAGTATGCAGGAACACAGTCAGGAATCAAATCAGGTGTGAAATGATGAAATGGTGAGAATGGTAAAAGGGGTGTGTGAGAGCGTGTTGAGTGGACCTCCGATTCGTGTCTGTCGAGTTCTCCTCGTGTGCTCCCATCATGCCTAGGTTCAACCGCACCTCGCCTTCCGAGAATGCATAACCAATCATGAAACCGTGAATAATCCTGAATGACGAGTGAATAATAATACATGACGAGTGAATAATCGTGCATAACTCCAGTCCAGGGGTCTCCTGGTGATTAGGTTAGCAAGTCGTTAATATAGGAATGTAATGATTAATCAGCATGTTTACCTTAGCTATTGATAAGGACACCTGTGGTCTTGCCTCTGGACCACAGCTAACACCTCCTTGTACAGACATATACAAAAGTCGTGTCACAAGTATGAATTGAGTTATGAGTTGTCTAAATATGAGTGAAAGGATCGTATAACATTGACACCTGGATGGGGGGTAAATGTCTTTAAACAATACGCTGAATGGGGTCCAATGGATACAAGCCAAAGAGAAAGGGAGAGAAAGCGAAAAAAAAGCGAGGTGGGCTCTCTTAACATTACTAGCATAAACAAGTATTTAAGATCTCATTAAAGGTTTGTTGGCATTAGATATTTAATACATAATATGGTGCTTTATAATTGTATAAATTTACATATATATATATATATGTGTGTGTGAACATAGTATAATTACTATTTACGCATACAAATAAAGCCATACTTTTAAAAACACATACACAAACACCTTACCACTACCAACCCATACACACATACACACCCACCTCCATCCACAGCCCAACCGTCCCTCAGAGCCCCACTCCCCCCCTCCCCCCCTTACCAAAACCATACACCCCCCCATACACCCCACCTCCACCCAGAGCCGCCCCCTACCATCCTACACCCCTACCCCCCTCCCCCCCCACACACACACACCTACACCCACAGCCCCACCCTCACCCCCCACACAGCCCACCCCTACCACCATACACCCCTCTACCACAAAGCCCCCTACCTCCAACCCTTCCCCACATACACAGCAAATACACTTAAGGGGACACTGACTGTTTTTTTTGGCCTAACAATTCATTAATTCATAAAGTCTTACGTTTCCTCGCTAGACATCCCTCAAACTTAGAAAAATATCCCCTAGACCCCTCCTTAAGATAAATTTGTACATTTATTGGTAGAAAAATTTCCCGGCCGAAGGCCGCTTCCTCTTACAATTACAGGCTCACTATCGCTTGCCAGGAAAAAATCGACACCTAAATGGCACGATAGGTCTTACAATGTATAACGAAATGGGACGAAAGGTCTTAAAATCACCAAACAAATGGGCCGAACGTCTAAAAATCTAAAAAATAATGGGACTAAACACGATGGAGAAAGAGGGCCAGAAAAACGACCGTCTCCCCTTAAAACATTACAAAAGCGCCGACCTACATCGTGTTAGCCTTCAAACTAGCCAGCAGAGAGATAGCCAAGAACACCCTTTTCAATTTACAACGGAGAGATAGAGAGAGAGAGAGAGAGAGTGTGGGAGAGAGAGAAGGAGAGAGAAAAGGTGGTGGGGGAGAGAGAGAGATAAATGTTCAACTTACAAATGCAATAACATTTACCGCAAACCAAAAAACACATACCCAGAAAAAACCCATAAACACACACACACACAAACACATAATTATATAGTCACATCTGTTCTCAATGTTGACATACACTAAACAATTAATACTCACAATATTTTAACCAAACACACTCACCCATCCAACCGCAATCAACACACACAAACATGACAAATAACATACTCAAACCCACATCATTTACGTAAACTGGCACCCACACATATAAACACTTTCCAAATAAATACAAACACACACACACACACACAGCCCGTAGCCTAGTAGGTAGAGCTCTCGTCTCACACACGAGGGTTCAATCCCCGGCCGGGCGGAGACAAATTGGGCTCGTCTCCTTTCATGTGTTAGCCTCAGTTCACCTAGCTGTAAATAGGTACCTGGAATAAGTGGACGACGTTGTGACGTCCCATCTTGGCAAATGGTACAAGGCGAGATGGTATCATATGGTTCACCTAAGCTGATGGCTACCTAAGCCTTCGGGCGAGACGGTACTGTCTATAGTGAGAATGGTACCATACAGATCCACCCTAAGCCTTCGTTTCCGATGTCGCCAATTGGCTAAATACAGACTACACACACATCCACAGCCATTCCAACAGTACATAAAACACTTAACATGCATTTCACGCAATACATTCCCAGTTAAGGAGGCGCGATAATAATGAGCTTAGCTCGCATTGCGTGGATTCCCCTTGACGAACAAGTAACTGAGTAACATACAAATAAACACACACACATAAACACAGGGTAACAAAGTATTATATATTTTTTTTTTTTTTTTTTTTTTTAAGAGACAATGAACGGAGGAAGGAAAAACACAGATAAAACAAAAGGTCCATGTGCCTAAAGGCATCCTCCATTCATAAAATGTTTGTAACAACTGGATTTAAACATTTGTAGATTGTAAGTTTGTGGAAAGCAATTCGAGGGAAGTGAATTCCAAAGAGTAGTAGTTCTAGGGATAAATGAATTTTGATAAGCAGAAGTTCTGCATTGTGGAGGAGAAAGTGTAAATTCATGGGCGCTCTCAGCTGCCCTAGTTCTACGGGGAAAGATGTGGAGAGGCGGCACAATTGAAGCAAGTTCCTCGGAACAATTGCTGTGAAAATATCTGTGGAATAATGCAAGGGATGCAACGTTTCTTCGTATGGATAATGTAGGAAGGTCCTGTGTGATTGCAGGGTTATTAATTAATCTAATAGCTTTATTTTGAATTTTGTCCAACTGCCTCAATGCAACCACTCCACTTCCACTCCACAGAGGTGAACAGTAATCCATCTGAGAACGCACATGACTTTTATATATTACGGCCAACTGCTCGTCAGTGAAGAATTCTCGAACTCTGTACAGGAGTCCCAGTTTTTTAGAGGCATTCTTAGCAATGCTTCTAACATAATGTGTCCAGCTCAAGTTAGTAGTTAATGTTACACCGAGAATGTCAATACTAGGGGAAGTGGGAATATTTACATCATTAAAAAATATATGGGAGTCAGTGAGATTCTGTCGGTTAGAAAATTGAATGTACTTGATTTTCTGTGCATTAAAGGAAACTAGATTCTTTTGTCCCCATCCATTAATTCTAGAAAGGTCCTGGTTCAGAGAAATTGCAGTGTTTATTTTTGAATTTATAAGATCGGGTTGGGTGAAAGAATTGGTAAATGTGAAGGAACTGTGGAGTGTTGAGTCATCTGCGTAGGAATGTATTGGATTATGAGTGGTAGATATGAGATCATTGATATGAATGAGGAACAGAGTTGGGGCCAAAACTGATCCCTGCGGAACACCAGCATTTATTTAGTGAAATTGAGAATAAAGGCCATCTACCATTACACATATTTTTCTGTTATGAAGATAAGAAGAAATTAGTGGAACTAATGATGCAAGGCCGTAGTGTGACATCTTCGACAATAAGGATTGATGCCAGACTCTATCAAATGCCTTTGATATATCCAGTGCTATTGCATGTGTTTCACCATGTTGGTCTGTAGCTTGGTTGATTTGATGCGTAAGAAGGCAAAGAATGTCTGCAGTTGATCGACATCGTCTAAAACCATATTGCCTATCACTGATTAATTTATTATTCTCAAGATGCTTAATTATGTGATTATTTAATATAATTTCAAAGACTTTACCAAGAGTAGAAGTTATAGCTATTGGTCTGTAGTTTGATGGATCTGAAGAGGCACCTTTTTTAGGAACTGGATGGATGTTTGCTTCTTTCCAGGGTACTGGGAAGCATGAGGTATGAGTACATAGACGGAAATTTTTTGCCAATACAGGAGCGAGCACCAAGGAGCAATTTTTAAGTACTATTGGAGGAATTTCATCTGGACCAGGAGCCTTATCTACTGAGAGATTCTGCAAAATTGTTTTGACATGTCTGGTGTGGATCTTAAGTGAGGGAATTTCAGGCGAATTAAAATTAAGTACAGGGACATCTTGATTTATTTCATCTAAGGTTGAGTTGGTGGAGAAAATATCCGCAAGAAGGTTAGCGTGGCCCTCTCCTAGCTCTAACTCAGACCTCTACGAAATTTACATGGCAGAATACATAACTACTTTCCAATGTAGGGGCCGTGTGTGTGTGTGTGTGTGTGTGTGTGTGTGTGTGTGTGTGTGTGTGTGTGTGTGTGTGTGTGTGTGTGTGTGTGTGTGTGTGTGTGTGTGTGTGTGTGTGTGTGTGTGTGTGTGTGTGTGTGTGTGTGTGTGTGCTCTCTCTCTCTCTCAGTTTCCTTCTTCCTCTTCTCTGTTCTACTCCTTTTCCTATTCTTCTTCTTCTCTACCTTCTCCCTTTTTGTTTTGTATTTTATCTGCTCTTCACGCGCTCTCTCTCTCTCTCTCTCTGTTACATACGTTTCTCTACTTTTTCTTGTCTTGTTTAAATTTTTCTCCACTCCATCGTACAGTATATACCCCCCCACCTCTCTCTCTCTCTCTCTCTCTCTCTCTCATTTGATGTGGTATGTACAGTATGTGTGTTTGGCTAAATTAAAAGAGGACTGCAAAGTAAAATAATGCAAGGGACGGTATGTGAGTGTTTGTGCGTATAGGCGTTGGCTTTTATGAGAGAGAGAGAGAAAAGTGTATGTGTCTGTAGGTGCATTGGAGTGTGTATGTGTGTATGTGAGACAGAGAGAGAGAGAGAAAGAGAGAGAAGGAGGAGGGGGGGGGGGGAGACTTGCCTATATGTGGTTGTGTGTATGAATACACATGTGCTTGGAAGAGGCAGGAGGGTTCAAACAATGCACTGCCATATATGAAAGGTGATATATGGTGTGTGTGTGTGTGTACTGTTTTGTTCCTCTGTGTAATGCTTGTATTGTTAGTGTACTGTTATAGTGTGTGTGTGTGTGAGTAGTGTTTTGCTTCTCTGTGTACTGATTGTATTCTAAGTGTACTGTTTAGGGTGGGTGTGGGTGGGTGTGTGTGTGTGTGAGTAGTGTTTTGCTTCTCTGTGTACTGATTGTATTCTAAGTGTACTGTTTAGGGTGTGTGTGTGTGTGTGTGTGTGTGTGTGTGTGCGGGTAATACACGAGCATATCGCTGCAGGGGATCCTCTATTATTCATTCATGCAATCATGCATTCATCAATTTATTCATTCTCTCTCTCTCTCTATTTTGTGCTATCCTTTCTATCAATGCGTTTGACGCGTTTTGGGCGTCTTCTCAACGATGCGGTGAAGGATTTTCGGAGAAGAAATCGACTCAGCACAGGACAACCAGGAAGGAGGCCCGAAGACAGCGAGGACGGCAATCTACAAAGGAATTAAATACTAATCCGTCAAGAACCGCGAATTTGGATAAAGCTCCACCAACACGACCCAAATTCAAAACCGTCAGGGATAACGACCGAGGACCGAGGACAGCCATGAATGTAAATGTAGATCCGACCAGAACCAATAATTTGAATAAAGACCGTTCCTTGAATCCCAAATCCAAAACTTTGAATGTTTTCTATGCAAACGCTCGTAGCATACGCAATAAATTTTCAGATTTAGAGGAACTAGTGTTTACAGAAAATTATGATGTGATTGGCATAACAGAATCTTGGCTCAATACACAAGATAGAGACTTTTTAGCAGAGTATTCACTTCCCGGTTATGTAATGTTTGAGAACAGCCGAATAAATAAAAATGGAGGTGGCGTTTTATTTTATATCAAAGAAAGTCTTAACCCGACCCTCGTGTCAAAACCTCAAATTGTGAACGTCGACACATCTTTTGTGCTAATAAAGAATAATAAAAGTACAAAAATAATACTTGCATTAATATACAGACCTCCAGCTCAATCAGTGCAAACTGACCGAGAAATTTACGAACAAATTGCAGATGTAAGTAACTCACAAGATACCGTAATTTTTGGCGACTTTAATTTACCTGTGACCAAGTGGGGCGATACTCTTACTTCACACTCCGGACATGACTTGTATACGAACTTGCAAGAGAGTTCGCTTTATCAATTTGTTCGAATGCCGACCCGTGGTAATAACGTTCTTGACATTGTACTTGCAACAAAAGAAGAATTGATAGAGAATTTGAATGTTGGTGATGAATTCAGTAACAGCGACCATCGTACGATAACTTTCACTTTAAAGTTTACTAGTAACGAACCAAATAGTAGCATCGAAAAAGTCCCTAATTTCAAGAAAGCAAACTTCCATAAACTAAGAGCTATGTTTAAAGAAACTGACTGGAGCTTTTTAATTAACAATAACGACATAAATACATCTTGGAAGTTATTCGAAACCACTTACCTAAAAGCAGTGCAAGACTGCATACCATCGAAAATACGGCGTCCAGGCCATAATAATAAGCCCAAATGGTGGAATAAAGATATTTCAAACTGCCTGCTTGCTAAAAAATTTGCTAATGATAGATTAAAATC
Source organism: Paralithodes platypus (assembly GCA_032716605.1). Classification (NCBI taxonomy): domain Eukaryota; kingdom Metazoa; phylum Arthropoda; class Malacostraca; order Decapoda; family Lithodidae; genus Paralithodes; species Paralithodes platypus. The sequence continues at coordinate 699,230 of CM064549.1, forward strand.
CTCACAAAATGACGAAGAACGGGTGAAATTTGTAGAGCTACGACGCAAAGCCAAAAAGTTAATTAAGCAAAGTAAAAAGACCTTAGAGTTACATATTGCGAATCAAAGTAAAACAAACCCGAAAGAATTCTATAGTTATATCAGAAAGAAAAAAGTAGTTACTTCAACTGTTGGACCGTTAGTCGATGAAAATGGAGAATACACCAAAGACGAAGTACAAATGAGTAATGCCCTCAATACCTTCTTTGCATCAGTTTTTACAACAGAAGACCTCAGTGATATCCCTACACCATCGCCGATTCAGATTGATAATTCAGATGTTCTAAGCAATATCACCGTTACAGAGAGAGAAGTATTGTATTGTTTAGATAAACTCAAGGTAAATAAAACGCCAGGACCTGATACAATCTCGCCTAGAGTTCTAAAGGAAGCTAAGAATGAGCTCTCCAAACCACTGACATTACTATTCAATAAATCCTTGCAGTCTGGAACTATGCCTGATCAGTGGAAGCTAGCCAACGTAACACCGATATTCAAAAAAGGCAGCAAATCCCTACCCTGTAACTATCGTCCAATTAGCTTAACCTCAGTTGTATGTAAAATGCTAGAAACGGTCATACGAGACAGACTCGTAAATCACTTAGAGGAAAATAACATACTTAAAGATACTCAACACGGCTTTCGTAAAAAACGTTCCTGTTTCACAAACCTCTTAGACTTCTTCCACGATATCCTCAACCTCTACGATGAGAGTAAAGCTGTAGATATTATATACCTTGATTTTCAAAAGGCCTTTGACAAAGTTCCCCACAAACGTTTACTGCTAAAACTAAAAGCGCATGGAATACAAGACGGTGTGTTGAAATGGATAGAAAATTGGCTCAGCAACAGAAAGCAAAGGGTAGTCATAAACGGTAAGGCATCTAAATGGACCAATGTAAGTAGCGGGGTACCCCAGGGATCGGTACTAGGACCAATTCTCTTTCTAATTTACATCAACGACATAGATGAGGGTCTCACCTGCACAATCTCAAAATTTGCTGACGATACAAAAATTGCAAATAGCGTACTCTCAAAAGAACAAGTTGACGATATGCAACACAATCTAGATAAATTGTCATGTTGGGCCCAAATTTGGCAAATGAGTTTCAATGCGGATAAATGTAAAGTACTACATGTCGGATACCTAAATGAGAAAGCAAACTATTCGATGAATGGCACTCAGCTTAAGAATGTAAACAGAGAAACTGATCTGGGAGTAACAATATCGAGTAACCTAAAACCGAGTCAACAATGTTCAGAAGTTGTTAAGAAGGCAAACAAAATAATTGGCTTTATAGGCAGGTCATTTGAGCATAAATCCAAAGAAGTTATCCTAACCCTTTACAATTCCTTAGTCCGCCCTCTTCTGGAATACTGCGTTCAATCCTGGTGCCCTTATTACCAAAAAGATATAAACATGCTAGAACGAGTTCAACGTAGAGTTACCAAAATGATACCTAGCCTAAAGAACAAACCATACGAAGAGCGTCTTAGAGAATTAAATCTATTTCCTTTGACCCAGCGCAGATTAAGAGGCGACTTAATTCAAGTGTTCAAAATCATCAAAGGCATCGACAATATGAACTGTAGTAAGTACTTCACTATCGACCAATCTAATTACACGCGGGGAAACGGTTGCAAAATTATTGGTAAATCTTTTAACTCGCACGAATCTAAGAATTTCTTCTTCAATCGAGTTGTCAACTTGTGGAATGGGCTTCCCCGAGACGTTATAGACTGCAGCACCGTTGATTCATTTAAATTCCGCCTAGACAAATATCTCGCATCAAACCCGCGACTGACTGCGTTTGTAAATGAATAACTTTATCCTCCCCTCAGTTACTAACCCATATGTCCCCTACTAACTTCCTAGTCCTGCCACGTTAGTGGCAGGGCAGTAGTTCCCTTTCCAATGTTCCCTTACCCACTCTAAACCACTGTTTGGACACTTGATCCTCAGTGTTTTGGAGAACAAGCAACCTAGAAGGGTCACTAGACCTGTTGTTGCTTGATTTCCTTTGTACTCCTTTGTACTTTCCTTTGTACTCCTTAATGTATTCTCTCTCTCTCTCGTGCAATCCTTTCTATCAATGTATTCTCTCTCTCTCTCGTGCTATCCTTTCTTCCACTTTATTTTATATGAGGTTCTACTATCTCTACTAGAAATAAATCCTGGCCACCTCGTTTGGATCGTAAAGTCTGTGGGGGTCAGTGTATCTGTGTAATTCCCCTCTCTTTCTCTGTTCTCCTATTCTTCCATTTTGTCATTATGTGGGGTTCTGCTGTTTCTACTAGAATTTCGTCCTGGCCACCTCATTTGGACAGTATGGTCTGTGGGGGTCAGTGTATCTATGTACTGTAAATCCCTCCGTCCCTGTTTTTGGCAGAGTGGAGAAAGGCTCTCAGTTAACAGCACAAACCCACTCCATCCAGCCTTTCCCTCCACTCCACACACATCAGCCCACTCCACCTAACCCTCTCATTCAACCCACTCCAGCCAGCCTTTCCCTCCACTCCACACACATCAGCCCACTCCACCTAACCCTCTCATTCAACCTGTCCCTACGAAGGGTGACCGCTCTCAACCCTCCAACTATCGTCCAATTGCTCTCATCTCTTGTATTTCTAAAGTTTTTGAAACTATTCTTACTTCCAAATTTCTTAAGCATTTCTCTTCTCATAATCTGCTCTCAGATCGTCAGTATGGCTTCCTTAAGGGTCGCTCTACTGGTGATCTTCTTTCATATCATACTAACTCTTGGTCATCCTACTTTCGGGACTTCGGTGAGACTTTTTCTATTGCACTAGACATATCGAAAGCCTTCGATACAGTCTGGCACAAATCTTTAATTTCTAAACTACCCTCCTTCGGTTTCTATCCCTCCATCTGTGCCTTTGTCTCTAATTTCCTCTCCGGCCGTTCCATAGCTGCGGTTGTGGACGGCCATCGCTCACTTCCTCACCCTATAAACTCAGGTGTTCCTCGGGGCTCTGTTCTATCTCCTATTCTCTTTCTAATTTTTATAAATGACCTTCTCAACTGTACCTCAACTCCCATCCATTCATACGCAGACGACTCAACCTTACACTACCGGTACTCCATTAGTTTTTCAGAACGCCCAAGCCAGCAATTCCTCAATGACAAACGGAATGAAGCCACAGAACGCTTAAATTCTGATCTAACTACTATCTCCAATTGGGGCAGAGAAAACCTTGTTACCTTTAATGCTTCCAAAACCCAATTTCTCCATCTATTTACCAGTCAGGAACTCCCTGCGGACTATCCCTTATTCTTCAACAATACAAAAATCAATCTTTCATCTTCTCTCAATATTCTTGGTGTCTATTTTTCTTCTGCTCTCAGTTGGAAGGACCATATTACCAGTCTTGCTAAGGCAGCCTCCCAGAAGCTGGGTGTGCTCAACTGCCTTAGGGGTTCTTTACCCCTGCACAGCTTCTTGCACTGTACAGGGGCATAGTGCGTCCTTGTATTGAGTATTGTTCACATGTGTGGGGAGGTTCCTCTCACACTGCTCTCCTAGACAAAATTGAAAGGAAGGCCTTTCGTATCATTAACTCCCGTCCACTCACCAACTCTCTGCAATCTCTCTCTCTTCGCCGCAATGTTGCATCTCTCGCTACTATAATAATCAGTGTACCTACTTTACGTAGGGCACGTGATACCCGTCTTGCAACACAATCCCACCCCTACTCTGTGCAACTCTCCAACCCAAGAGTGAAACGTTACTCTCAGTCTTTCTTCTATTCAACAGCTGAGCTCTGGAACTCTCTCTCAGAATCAGTCTTTCCCTCTTCCTATGACTTAAATTGCTTCAAACTCCGTGTGTCCAGGCATTTTGGCTCAAACGTCCCTTGATTTTGGCCCTGTCACTCTTTCAACTTTGGGGGAGGCACTCGCTATAGGCAGTTCTGCCTTTTGCCTCCCTCACTCACATAGAAAAAAAAAAAAAAAAAAATCCATCCATCCTTCCCCCCTCCACTCCAACAAACCCATTCCATCCATCCTTTCCCTCCACTCCACACACATCAGCCCCCTCCATCCATCCCCCCACTCCAAACCCATGCATCCATCCTTTCCCTCCACTCCACACACATCAGCTCCCTCCATCCATCCTCCCCCCCACTCCAAACCCATGCCATCCATCCTTTCCCTCCACTCCACACACATCAGCCCCCTCCATCCATCCTCCCCCCCACTCCAAACCCATGCCATCCATCCTTTCCCTCCACTCCACACACACGAGCCCACTCCACCTACCCCACTCAATCCATCCTCCCCCCAGTCCACCAAACCCATTCCATCCATCCTTTCCCTCCACTCCACAGACACCAGCCCACTCCATCCACCCTCCCCCCACTCTACACACATCAGCCCATTAAACCTACCCCACTTCACCCATCCCTTCCACTCCGAGCCCACCAACCCACAAAAACTCCCAACAAGCAAGATAAAACAAATATAAACTATTAAAATAATATTAAAAACCGCTAAAACTAAATACAAACCGGTAAACAGAACCTCTTCCGGACCCACAAAACCGATAAGGACAAAAAGAACTCCCAACATGCAAGATAACAAAAATTATAAACCACTAAAACCCAACAAAAAGCGCTATACCCTAATGAAAAATACGCTAAAACTTAATACAAAACGCTAAAACCAAATAAAACACCGCTAAAACCAAATACAAAACCGCTAAAACCTATAAAAATCACTAAATCTCAACAAAAACTGCTAAAACCTGAAGAAATCACTAAAATAACAAAAACCGCTAAAACCCAACAAATACCGCCCAAAACAAACAAAAAACCGCTAAACTTAAACACCTCAATACCCACAAACCCCCAAGACCGCCTGAATAGATAGCTCACTCCACGGAAAGACACATTTTTACAAGCTCGGCATTAAAAACACAAATTTAAGCGAATTTTGATGCTAAAGACCCTGTAGAGGTAATCCGCTGTGCGTCCTTTGAATTCCGTCCCCCCCCCCCCCCCCCCCCAGCCTAATACCCCTGCCCCCTTTCTGATTCACCAGCCCCCTTTCAATTTCCCTTATAATTCCCCAGCACCCCTTATAATTCCCCAGCACCCCTTATAATTCCCCAGCACCCCCTTTTCCAATCCCCTAGCCCTCCTTATAATTCACCAGCCCCCCCCCCCCTTCCAATCCCTAAGCCCCCCTTCTTCCAATCCCTCAGCTCCCCCTCTACACACACCCCTTCACCGCCACTTCCAATCCATCAGCACCCTTCTTCCAATCCCCCAGCTCCCCTTCTACACCCCCAGCCATAAAAAAAAACAAAAAAAAAAACTATTCAACCAGAGCTTGGACAGAGTTAGCCTAAACGGACGCGCTGAATAACCATAATCCCCGTATTAGCGCAAGGAAAGTATAATTATGCCGTGTAAGAGTTTGGATCTGAGTATAAACACGGGATATACCTAGAAGGACAGTATATTTATTTGTGAGCAGGAATACGAAATGGTAAATAAGGTGAGGCTGATGGACTGTTGAGATTAAGGGGAGATGGGTAATTTTCTGGTCCCCTTTCTCCCTCGTGTTAAGGCACATTTGTTTTGAGATTATAAGACGTTTGGCCCATTAGTTTGGCGATTTTAACACCTTTCGCCCCATTTCATTGTCAATTTAAAGACCTTTCGTGCCACTTAGGTGTCGATTATTTCCTGGCGAGCGACAGCGAGCCTGAAATTTTAGAAGGAACCGGCCTTCGGCCGGTACATTTTTCTACCGAAAAACTTACAAATTTTTAAAAATTAAAATTAAAATAAATGGGTTGTATTTTCCTCTTTCATAAATTGTTTCATATATTCTTGCTGGTTTATGGGGGGGGGGGGGGGAGGAGGGGCGTAAAGTGAATTGGACATTGATTTAGGTTGTGCATGATGAAATAAGCATTCATAAAAGGCGTATACTGAGCGCGGAATTAGGGCAAAGCAGAAAGCCGTGTACAGTGTATCTATCTATCTATTGCCAGACGTCATGATCCCCAAAGGGGTGTTCACGAATGAGTCGCCCCCATGCACCTCTGTCCCCAGTCAGTCGACGCCCCTCCTCCCATCCAACTCCGCTTTTACGCATATACTTCTTATCTCCATCCTTCCACCTCTCTCTCTGTCTACCTCTCCCTTTCTGTCCTACTTCACTATCGTACACTCTTTTGGTACATACTGCATATCAGAGCCCATACCACAACTACGTTAAAGGGACCATTGCAGTTAAATTCACTCAAAACTATGCCTTTTTTTTTCTTTCTATATCCCAACTACTCCCTCTCGGGCATAGGCTGAGAGCCTGCACACTCTACCGGTGAACACAGTGAGGCCCGTGAGGTCTTGTTACAGTCTAGGGAGTGAGGCATGCGAAAACCCTATTCACGGCTCGAAGCAACTCCATCTCTGAAGCCGCTTCGCCTCTGCGCTTCACAGTCTCATCCCCCAGACTCGGACCCTCACTCTCAGAACACGCCACCTATTGAGCAATTAACTCACTAGGCATTGCCCTCCTGTAGCATATTTTGAATATGGGAATATTCATACAGTGCTATTTACTCAGGGAACAATTAGGGTATTATGTTTGGCATTTCGGTGTGCTGTGGTAATGCACTGATACTCTAGGTACAGCACAAATACCATCCCAATAATATCTTCCCATTGATATATTGGGATTCGAACCCGGGTCCATTGGATTACCAGTCCAGTGGCAAAACCACTCTGCCACACCTCTGCCTTCTTGTGTGTGTGTGTGTATTTGCTTGCTTGTTCGTCAAGGGGAATCCACGCAATGCGAGCTAAGCTCATTATTATCGCGCCTCCTTAACCCGTACAGCCCCAGCGACGCGCCTGACGCGTCGGCGATGTATGTAACGCACAGCCCCAGAGACGCGCCTGACGCGTCACCCTAATTGCGCCGACCGTAACCTCAGATGTAGCCACTCAAGAGGGCTCAGATTTGTATGGGAACTGTGTACGTATCCCACGCAACCGTGCCGATGGTTGAAAACTCTCAAAGTCCACGTGCGTGCGCGTGAGCGTGCAATAACCTGTTTTTTTGGGGTAATTGCCTTCAATGTTTTACTCTTGTAAAATACGTTTTCGGGGGCTCTGTAGGACCATTTGTTAAGCTTTTTGAGCGGTTTTTCGTGGTTTTTCCTTCATTCCTAACCCATTCGCTATTGTTTCTGGAATAAAAAAAAAAATGAAAACCGGCCGGGTTCTTTTTTTTTTTTAAGAGACAATGAACGGAGGAAGGAAAAACACAGATAAAACAAAAAGGTCCATGTGCCTAAAGGCATCCTCCATTCATAAAATGTTTGTAACAACTGGATTTAAACATTTGTTGATTGTAAGTTTGTGGAAAGCAATTCGAGGGAAGTGAATTCCAAAGAGTAGTAGCTCTGGGGATAAATGAATTCTGATAAGCAGAAGTTCTGCATTGTGGAGGAGAAAGTGTAAATTCATGGGCGCTCTCAGCTGCCCTAGTTCTACGGGGAAAGATGTGGAGAGGCGGCACAATTGAAGCAAGTTCCTCGGAACAATTGCTGTGAAAATATCTGTAGAATAATGCAAGGGATGCAACGTTTCTTCGTATGGCTAATGTAGGAAGGTCCTGTGTGATTGCAGGGTTATTGATTAATCTAATAGCTTTATTTTGAATTTTGTCCAACTGCCTCAATGCAACCACTCCACTTCCACCCCACAGAGGTGAACAGTAATCCATCTGAGAGCGCACATGACTTTTATATATTACGGCCAACTGCTCGTCAGTGAAGAATTCTCGAACTCTGTACAGGAGTCCCAGTTTTTTAGAGGCATTCTTAGCAATGCTTCTAACATAATGTGTCCAGCTCAAGTTAGTAGTTAATGTTACACCGAGAATGTCAATACTAGGGGAAGTGGGAATATTTACATCATTAAAAAATATATGGGAGTCAGTGAGATTCTGTCGGTTAGAAAATTGAATGTACTTGGTTTTCTGTGCATTAAAGGAAACTAGATTCTCTTGTCCCCATTCATTAATTCTAGAAAGGTCCTGGTTCAGAGAAATTGCAGTGTTTATTTTTGAATTTATAAGATCGGGTTGGGTGAAAGAATTGGTAAATGTGAAGGAACTGTGGAGTGTTGAGTCATCTGCGTAGGAATGTATTGGATTATGAGTGGTAGATATGAGATCATTGATATGAAGGAACAGAGTTGGGGCCAAAACTGATCCCTGGGGAACACCAGCATTTATTGAGTGAAATTGAGAATAAAGGCCATCTACCATTACACGTATTTTCTGTTATGAAGATAAGAAGAAATTAGTGGAACTAATGATGCAAGGCCGTAGTGTGACATCTTCGACAATAAGGATTGATGCCAGACTCTATCAAATGCCTTTGATATATCCAGTGCTATTGTATGTGTTTCACCATGTTGGTCTGTAGCTTGGTTGATTTGATGCGTAAGAAGGCAAAGAATGTCTGCAGTTGATCGACATCGTCTAAAACCATATTGCCTATCACTGATTAATTTATTATTCTCCAGATGCTTAATTGATTATTTAATATAATTTCAAAAACTTTGCCAAGAGTGGAAGTTATAGCTATTGGTCTGTAGTTTGATGGATCTGAAGAGGCACCTTTTTTAGGAACTGGATGGATGTTTGCTTCTTTCCAGGGTACTGGGAAGCATGAGGTATGAGTACACAGACGGAAAAATTTTGCCAATACAGGAGCGAGCACCAAGGAGCAATTCTTAAGTACTATTGGAGGAATTTCATCTGGACCAGGAGCCTTATCTACTGAGAGATTCTGCAAAATAGTTTTGACATGTCTGGTGTGGATCTTAAGTGAGGGAATTTCAGGTGAATTAAAATTAAGTACAGGGACATCTTGATTTATTTCATCTAAGGTTGAGTTGGTGGAGAACAACTGGTGAACAAACATTACAAAACTAGCCGGGGCTCCACGGGTTAACTGGGAATGTATTGCGTGAAATGTATGTTAAGTATTTATGTATCGTTGGAATGGCTGTGGATGTGTGTGTAGTCTGTATTTTAGCCAATTGGCGACATCTGGAAACGAAGGCTTAGGCTTAATCTGTACGGTACCATTCTCACTACGGTACCAGTCTCACCCGAAGGCTTAGGTTGACCAGTAGCTTAGGTTGACCAATACGATACCCATCTCACCTTGTAACCGATCACCAACCCCAGATGGGACATCACAACTTCGTCCACTTATTCCAGGTTCCTATTTATACTGCTAGGTGAACAGAGGCTACACCGTTAGGAGACTTGCCCAAATGCCTCTCCCCCACCCGGGTCTCGAACCTGGGACCTTCTGGTTGTGGGCCAGACGCGCTATCCGTTACGCCACGGGGAGGGGTGTGTGTGTGTGTGTGTGTGTGTGTGTGTGTGTGTGTGTGTGTGTGTGTGTGTGTGTGTGTGTGTGTGTGTGTGTGTGTGTGTGTGTGTGTGTGTGTGTGTGTGTGTGTGTGTGTGTGTGTGTGTAAGTGAGTGAGTAAGTGAGAGAGAGAGAGAGAGAGAGAGAAAACAAAGAAAGGAACAAGGATAGGCGAGGCGAGATAAGAAAAGGTATATGGGAGGGTGGAAAGAAACGAAACAGGAAGAGAGTACAAAGGAGTACAAAAGAAATCAAGCAACAACATATCTAGTGACCCTTCTAGGCTGCTTGTCCTCCAAAACACTGAGGATCAATTGTCCAAACAGTGGTTTAGAGTGGGTAAGGGAAAATTGGAAAGGGAACTACTGCCCTGGAACTAATGTCCGTGGCAGGATTAGGAAGTTAGTAGGGGACAGATGGGTTAGTATAACTGAGGGGAGGATAAAATAAAGTTATTAATTTACAAACGCAGTCAGTCGCGGGTTTGATGCGAGATATTTGTCTAGGCGAAGTTTAAATGAATCAACGGTGCTGCAGTCTATAACATCTCGGGGAAGCCCAGCCCAGAGGAGTGAGAAGACGGGAGAGGAGAAAGAGAGCAGAGGGAAATTGCTACCTCCTCTCATATTCTCCAGCTTTGTCTTGCTTTGCAAGAAAGGATGGAGAATGTGGAGAGAGAGGTGCAGTCTCTCAAAGACGAGAATTTGGCCTTAAAGCTGACTTTGGCTGACAAGAAAAGTGAGGATAGTGCAACTGCTGTTAGGGATCGTGATGCTCCCTGGACAGTTGTTCCAACAAGTGCAACAACATGCAAATTTCTACGGCGGCCAGTTGCCCTCAGCAACAAGTTCATCACCTTGGATGACGAATGTGATGGTGAGGCTGCGAGTGCTTCCTTCGGCGAGGAAACCAGGAGAAAGGTAAGTAAGTTGCCTCCAACAGGGAATGGTGTGACTGCTGCCCCCCCAGGAGTACCTTCAACTGTTGCCCCAGGAGTTCCTGCCGCTGCCGCAGCTGCTACCAAGTCATCAACAAGGAGAGGCAAGTCCTTCTCAATTGTTGGGGACTCCATGGTCAGACACTTAGCTAGGTCCACCTGTACTGATATTAGGAAGCTTGTCTGTCTGCCTGGTGCCGGGGTTGGGAAGGTGTTAGATGACATTGATTACATCATGAAAGATATTGGAGATAGCCCCATTATCTGTCTCAGTACAGGGAGCAATGATGTTGGTAAAGGTAGGACGGAAGTACTGCTTCGGCAGTACAGGGAGGTGTTAGATAAAGTTAGGAGGAAGGGAGGCATACCTGTAGTACACAGTATCTTGCCACGGAGAGGGGTCAGCAAGGAATGGTCATCTAGGGCAATTGGTATCAATTGTCGGCTGGAAAAATACTGTAATGCAAATGCAATACCATTCCTTGATAACTGGACCCGTTTCTATGGTAAAAATCAGTTGTACGCACAGGACGGGGTTCATCTTTCTCGGCTAGGGGTGGCAAATTTAGCTAGGTCAATAGATAGGATTGTCGCGGGGTTTCGCTGAAAATAAAGCCTGAGAATATGAGTAAGAATAATTGTCTAGATAGGGTAAATTGCCATACTGGTACATCAGATAGGAATAGAAAATATCAGTCACAGGATTTTAATTGTACTGCTAGTAGAAATATTGAAGGTGTAACAGAAGATGGGAATTCAGTTAGAAATAAAGGTAAATCCGATACCAGTAAAATAAATTCATTGCGATTATATTATACAAACTGTAGGAGTTTATGTAACAAAATGGATGAACTTAGAGCACTTGTTAGCAACGAAAATATAGACATTATAGCACTGACTGAAACATGGATTAATACAGAATCAAGATTTTTTTTAGCAGAATTCCATATACCAGGATATAGTTTGTTTAAACGCGACCGAACAAGTAGGAGGGGCGGCGGAATAGCAGTGTTTGTCAGGAGTTCTTTAAAAAACTGTATTAAATCAGGTATTAGACTAAATACTGATAACGAAAGTGTTTGGGTTGAGGTTAGCGAAGGTAGTGAGACCATAATTATTGGAGTTATTTATAGACCACCAAATATGAGTAGAAACGAAGTTACAGCTTTATGGCAGGAAGTGAAAATAGCATCAAGGTTTAGCAATGTGTGTATTATAGGGGATTTTAATTTTCCGAATATTGATTGGCAGCATCAAATCGGCGACTCAGATTCAAAAGAGTTTATTGAGGCGGTACAGGATAGTTTTTTATTTCAATTCATAGACTCGCCTACTAGAGGTAATAATATCCTCGATTTAGTTCTCAGTAATAATGAACAAATGATAAATAATGTAGAGATAGGAGACCAACTAGGAAATAGTGATCATAAATCAATTTATTTTAACATACAATGGACAGGAAAGGCTAAAGAGAATACGACACTTATCCCAGATTTCAGAAAAGCCAATTATGGTGGATTAAGACGAGCCTTAAGAGTCGATCCTATGGTTAAACTATTAAGTGGACCCAGGTGCGCTAATGAACATACTTTCTCTCAAATACCTGTCTTAACTCAGGATAATTTGACAGCTACCATATAATAATTTTATTTCTTCACTCCACAATGCGCAAAATAAATATATCCCCAAAAGAAAATTTAGATCAACACAGAACCAACCCAAATGGATGAATAATAGACTATTAGACCTTCTAGGAAAAAAGAGAGGAATATATCGAAAAATAAAGAAAGGCGAAATTCACCTACTTGCTTACTATCAGAATCTATCAAGAGAGGTTAAAAAAGGTATAAGGACAGACAAAAGAAATTATGAAATCAGGATAGCCAATGACTCAAAAAATAACCCTAAGGCTTTTTACCAGCTATATAAATCTAAAGTTAGAGATAAAATAGGCACCCTTAAAACTTCGATAGGAGAAATGACAGAAAATTATTTAGAAATGTGCAGTACATTAAATAGTCAGTTTCTATCCGTTTTCACTAATGAAAATTTGGCACAGATTCCAGAAGTCCGTAAGGTATATAGAGATAGTATAGAAAATAGGTTAAGTACGGTTACTATAAGTAGAAATGATGTGCTTAAGGAAATTGACAGACTGAAACCTCAGAAATCGCCTGGTCCCGATGAGGTATATGCCAGAGTATTAAAAGAATGCAGAGATGAGTTAAGTTACCCATTAACATTTCTTTTTAACAATTCATTAGAAACAGGTATAGTTCCAGAAGCTTGGAAGCTTGCAAATGTAGTTCCGATTTTCAAAAAAGGTGATAAATCAATAGCATCCAATTACCGTCCCATTAGTCTCACTTCAATCATAGGAAAGCTACTAGAGTCAATTATTGCTAGGAAAATGAGAAACCACTTAGAAACATTTAACTTAATCAATTCTTCTCAGCATGGATTCACACAGGGACGTTCTTGCCTTACTAATTTGCTTAGTTTTTTCTCAGAGGTATATGAAGCAGTAGATAATGACAAGGCATACGATATTATATATTTAGATTTCAGTAAAGCTTTCGACAGAGTCCCTCATGAGAGATTGATGAGAAAGGTTGAGGCACATGGAATAGGTGGGGCGTTGTTGGGATGGATTAGGTCATGGCTAATTGGTAGGAAACAGAGAGTCAGCATAAATGGTACCAAGTCAGAGTGGGGAGCAGTCAAAAGTGGTGTCCCCCAGGGATCGGTATTAGGTCCCCTGTTGTTTCTTATATACATAAATGACCTAGATTTAGGTATAACTAGTAGGATAAGTAAATGCGCAGACGATACTAAAATGGGGAGATCAATTGATTCAGATAGCGATATAGAGTGCCTCCAAAGGGATCTAGATACCTTACATGAATGGTCAGTAAATTGGCAGATGATGTTTAACATTGACAAATGCAAGGTATTAAAGATAGGGAAGATGCAAACAAATGTTAAATATAAACTAGCTAATTTAGAATTAGAAAATTCAGACTGCGAGAAAGATCTAGGTGTGTTTGTTAGCAATGATTTGAAGCCTAGAAAACAGTGTATAAGCGTTCGTAATAAGGCAAACAGGATTCTCGGGTTCATCTCTAGGAGTGTGAGTAACAGAACTGCTGATGTTATCTTAAAACTTTACTTGTCATTAGTGAGACCCCATATGGATTATGCTGTCCAATTTTGGTGTCCTTATTACAGAATGGACATAGATTCATTGGAGAGAGTACAGCGTAGAATGACAAAAATGATCCATAATATTAGAAATCTTCCATATGAAGAAAGGTTGAAGAAATTAGGTTTACATTCGTTAGAGAGACGCAGAGTTAGAGGGGATATGATAGAGGTGTTCAAGTGGGTTAGTGGGATTAACAAAGGGGACATGACAAATGTACTAAAGCTCAGTGATAGCGAAAGAACTCGTACCAATGGTTTCAAATTAGATAAATTTCGTTTCAGAAAAGATATAGGCAAATATTGGTTTGGTAACAGAGTTGTAGATGGGTGGAATGGACTACCAAGTGCTATAGTGGGATCTAAAACTGTAGGGAGCTTTAAGATAAAATTGGATAAGCATATGGATGAGAAGGGTTGGGTGTGAAGGGGGATCAGCCGGGTTGGGCCAATCAGCGCTCTGCAGACCCCCATAATCCTGCGTTAATCTCTAACCGTTTTGGTAAGATGATCCTCAGGGTATTAGAGTGTTGAGCCTATAATTGGGCTTTGTAATTAATTTGGGGTTGTGTGGGACAGGGATCTGCCTTGCTTAGGCCAATCGGCTTTCTGCAGACTCCCATTTTCTTATGTTTTTATGTTCTTATGAAAAGAAGAGGAGAGGAGAGGTAAAACAAGAGAAAGAAGGGGAGAAAGGCAGAGAAGAGAGAAAGAGGAGAAAGGCAGAGAAGAGAGGAAAGGTGAAACAATAGAAAGAAGGGGAGAAAGAAGAGGAGGAGAAAGGCAGAGAAGAGAGGAGAGGGCAAAGAAGAGAAAGAAGGGGAGAAAGGCAGAAAAGAGAGGAAAGGGGAAACAATAGAAAGAAGGGGAGAAAGAAGAGAAAGGCAGAGAAGAGAGGAGAGGAGTAAGAGGAGGAAGGCAGATAAAGAGAGGAGAGGGAAAACAAGAGACAGAAAGGGAGACAGTCGGAGAAGAGAGAAAGAAAGGCAGATAAGAGAAATAGAACGGCAGAGCAGAGAGAAAGAGAAAGGCAATTAAGAGAAGAGAAAGGCAGAGAAGATAGGAGAAGAGAAAGAAGGGGAAAAAGGCAGGTAAGAGAGAAAAAGGAGAAAGGCAGAGAAGAGAGAAAGAGGAGAAAGGCAGAGAAGAGACAAAGAGGAGAAAGGCAGAGATGAGAGAAAGAGGAGAAAGGCAGAGAAAAGAGAAAGAGGAGAAAGGCAGAGAAAAGAGAAAGAGGAGAAAGGCAGAGAAGAGAAAAAGAGGAGAAAGGCAGAGAAAAGATAAAGAGGAGAAAAGCAGAGAAGAGAGTGTTACGCTGGCCAGCTTGCCAGAATGCACTCGTAACTCGCTAGCGCTCGCCAGGGCAGTGAAATGGGCTACAATAATCGTAGAACGATGTTCTTTCTTTCATAGAGTTCATGTTGTCACAGACAGATCAGTGGTGATTTTTATTCTTGTCTGTGACACTTGGAAGTATTTTATATCATTGATAGAATATAAGATGCATTATGTGAAGTTAAAGGAGAAAGAGCGAGGTAGGCAGTGAGGTGGTAGTATGTGCGTGTGTATGTACGTTTGCCTCCCTCGCTCGGAGGAGTTTCCCACGCTTGTGAGTGGTCGGCGGGCCTGACGCGTCCCCGCGTTTCTCCTGCAGAGCTTGGCACGGCGTGCTTGGTCCTACATGTCCTTTGCAATCTGTCCCCCAATCTAACCCCTGTACTACTTTCTCTCTTTCTGAACTTCTTCGTTTTCATACTTCTCTCTTTATTCAATTATTTATCCCTTCCGTGTTCTGCATACGACTTCCATAGTCGGCCAGTCGTATTACCAGCACCAGCTCTCCATATATGGTTGCACTAGTTTTAGGGATTATTAGTCATAGTCAAATTGTATCATAGTGTTGGGGTGCTTCTAATTATTGAGCTGTTCTTTCCCATTATTTAATGCTAGACAGTGGAAGGTATCTTTGGTCGTTGTTTGAGTTATGTATGTGGCAAGTCAGAGCCTGTACAACATCGACGAAGCTAGCTAGCCTGTAACCCTTGTGCATATTTTCCTTTGTGAGTGTAGCAGTATACAGGTGAAGAGCCTTTGCCTACACTTACCTGTATGCTTGCTACCTCATTTTGTTGACCTTTGTGGAGCGCCAGGGTAAGACCAGATACTTGAGATCTGGACTTACCAAGAGAGCCTCCAAGTCACTTAACGTAACATAATGGAAATCTGTTCAAGGGGAGACAGTAGGCTACGAGCATGCTTGCGCTCTGCCTAGTTTCCTAGTACCTTTTATGCCACTGCTAGACTTTATTAGTAAGAAAGACAGCATTGTGTTTATTAACTTTAATTGTGTATGCTTTAGGAATTATTCACGCCTTATTTTAGCCTAGGTTGATGCATAGTGCACAACCCAGTTTGGCTGTTACGTTGGCTAAGGAAGTATTGTTTTGAGTGGCGATTATTAGTGCTGTCACAGAGTTGTT
>CM064549.1:715417-851410 GCA_032716605.1 Paralithodes platypus
ACTCTAATGTGTTTATACCTTTCACTCTCCTAGTTTCTTTATTTCGTATTTCTTCATTCACTTTATATTTCCACTCTGTTTGTATCTTTCCTTTCACTCAAACATTCTTCTCTCAATTATGTCTTTATTTTACTATTATTGGTATTTGTTTCACTTTGTTTATTTACTCTACACTTTCACTGTTTGTTTCTTTGTTTCACTCCATTTTCCTTTATGTTATTACTATTTTCTTCAGAGTTTTTATTTTATTCTTTCAGTTTCCCCCACCCGTTTTCCCAGGACAGCGTTCTTCTTCCCATTTTGACTCCACGATCAGTTCCTGCTGTCCTTTGGTCTTCATTTATTTCGGAACTCTTAGCTAGGTCATGTCTGTCTTTAACTCTTATTCTGTATTATCTCTTTCACATTACTATAGTTGCTATTGTTTACACTTTTCTTTATTTACTCTACATTTTCACTTTGTTTCTATCCTCATTTCTTTCACATTCTTCGTTCTTCTTCTCTTGTTCTATATTATCACTGTTATGCCACGTTTATAAGAAAACCGCATGATAAGTAAGATTGATCTGCGCATTCTCCCACCTTAGGAATCTGCGCTAATCGTCAACTGAATTATCTCCCAACTGGGCCAAGAGTAACTTTAGGTCAATATACAATACTATAGTAATAATCATGGACACAGAGTACACACAAGCGGTTTTACACTTTTTATTCCTTAACCCACTGAGCCCCAGCTAGTTTATAATACTGTATATGTAGCCTACCACCAGAGTTGACCGGCCTGATTTCTGTATTTTTTTCTTTTTTCGGAAACTAATGAGCGCAAGCGGAGTTAGATTTTATGAATGAAAGGAAAAAACCACAAAATCAAAAAACGATCAAAAAGGTCAAAAATTGGCTCCTTACGGAGACCCCCGAAAGCTCGCATTTACAAGATGTAAAA
Organism: Paralithodes platypus; assembly: GCA_032716605.1. Taxonomy (NCBI): domain Eukaryota; kingdom Metazoa; phylum Arthropoda; class Malacostraca; order Decapoda; family Lithodidae; genus Paralithodes; species Paralithodes platypus. The sequence continues at coordinate 716,361 of CM064549.1, forward strand.
AATGTAAGGCCCAATAACACCCAAAAATTACCGTCAGTTTTTTGCGCGCCCTCACCAGCGCACGGCGTGTTTGGACTTTGAGAGTTATTCAACCATCGGCATAGCGTTGCCGTAGGCCTCTTTCTTCTCGATACTCTACACAGCTTCCCATACAAATCATGAGCCGTTCTAGGTGCCCATAGGACCGGAGTAATTGCCCCGGACCGCCCGACCGGCCAGGGATGCAATGAGTTTTAGTGGTCGCTGGGGTTTAGCGTTACATACATTGTGACAAGACAGCCAAACCCTGCGTACGCTGGGGCGGTCTCAGTGGGCCGTTAATACCTCAGGCGTACAATCTCAATATGTCTCATGGGAACAATAATCATAACATTCATGTAATAGAATAATGCACGTTACAATTGAGCATACAATGAATAACATAAAGCAAGACGATATAAGTCCTCAAATCACAATAAATAAAGTCCTGATATAAATATACAAGTTCTCAAATGTGGCTTGTCAAAAGTGTAGATAATAGTTACTGAGAGGTAAATAACGTAGCACTGATAAGTTTGAACAATAAAACAGTATTTGACTTCTAATCGAACAAAAAGTCTAAGCAGCTTGAACTGATAATTAAAGGGAATAAAATCAAAGAGTCATAAATATGAATTAGAAACTCTTAAACTTGTAATAAATATAATAGTCATAAATATATGACGGAGGAGTAAAATACTCGCGACTTGAACTAATCACTATTGGACATGTAACCTGATGAGACGTAGCATATAAACGAAGGTCTGAGCAAGCGTTCAAGTTTATGTGTAATATGTGTGTATTTATTCCCCGGATAACGTTTTTATATTTCTACTCTGGTGAACATAGGAGCCTATATTCGTAAAAGTATATAAATGTTTTCCACCTGAAAGCTGTGTAAATGTTCTCTCACAACGGAGCAATGGGTAATAAGGAAAAAGAGGGAAGAATGGAAAATCTTCTATTGTAGTTACGTTAATATTTAGTGAACCTTATCTTACCTCGTTACCTAATACAATCATAAGAAAACATTTAAATGATTTATGTAGAGAGAGAGGCTTTGGTAGATCGAATATGGTGCACGTATGTAGCTGTAGTTGTCCCGACATGTTTCACTATAGGGCCCTCGGCCTAACACGCCGCAGGTAGGCTCTGGCCCAAACAGCTGTAGGGCATGCTCATCTCTCTTTCTTTCTTTCCCCGGGTCGACCCAACCTTGGTCACAATCCGCGTTGTGTCTAATGGAGGATAAAGAAATCACCCTACCACCATTGGAATACTGAAGAGGTAATTAACAGGCATATAGGCGGAGATTTATTATTTGTAATTTATACGGATACGACCGAAAGGGGCAAATTAATTTGGAACCTTCGCAGAGTACAGTGAGAAAGGAAGAGTAGGTGCTGAGTGCATGTAGTCTGATAAAGGTTATCCACGCTTGCATCGAAAGTACTCGAGTCATCTAATATGCTCTGTTCAAAGGGCGTCCCAACCAATAAATCAGTCTCAGCACTACACATAAACATAGAGTCTTGAAAAGGACTTGAGAGGCTGGTCTGTGAGAAGGCAAGGGTTTCTTTTGCAAACTCGCTTAGAATGTCATTTGCAAGAGAACTATTTACTGAGCTCCTAATACATGGATGCGATACAGTAACTAAGGAATGAAGTTACTTACCTCGGCTTTTACCTTTGATTTCCAAACCCGAAATGGTATATGAACCTGAGGGCTGAAGGCTTGCTTTCTTAATTCCCGACGCGGATAGTGACTCGGATTTGGTCGGCATCAAGGTGACCGGACTCTAGAGTAAGAGGGGCATGAGTGAGCCTCTATTAATGTTTGTTTCTCGAGAGTAGGTCGCACTAACTTTGTTTAATTGTTCTACCTTGTGTGTGGATGAGAGAGGAAGTCTTTGATCATGAATTGGGGGTGGTAGAGGTATTTGTAACACACTTAGATTATTTATTTGATTAGGGTCTATCATGACATTGTCTTGATCGTGAGTATTTATGCTATAGCCTAGTTAAGGAGATAATTTACTTGGGAGGAATGCTGAATAGACTTCTTCACTCTAACACAGTTTGGATCAGTCATCATTATAGGGATAGGCTACTTTGAGAACCTTGATTTGCATTTTGACTATTTACACTGTTGGCCACGTGTTTATTAAGGTGGCTAGAATAGTCTCTCCCATTAACCTTGTTTTCTATGAACACTTGGGGATTCAGGTTTTCTTTGACTATTATTGTTTTACTAGAGTTACCCGTTTTCACTTTGCACTTGTTTCTCATACTTTTCTGTGATACTCCGCCTCGATGATGTTGAGTAGATGGGGGGGCGCCGCTCCACATCGCTCTGGGTTGCTATGCAAGCAATGCGTAACAGAGGGGTTGAGATGGTGTTGGAGGGGAATGGTTGGTATTTCGTTCCCCTGTCGCATCTCAATCACCATTTTCTTTCAGGTTTTCAATTATTCTTTTAGTTTCCCTCATTTTTCCACCAGCTTTCTTCACATTTTCTCCACGTCCTTCCTATTCTCTTTAGCCTTTTCTTTGTGGGGGACTCTTAGCTAGGTCATGTCTTTCTTTCTTTCTTCCTTCTCTCTATTCTGTCGTTAACTTGTTATCATTGTTAATTTGTTCCCTTTTCTTTAATTACTCTAGACGTTCACTGTATTCACAGGAGACTTCCACTTTACTGTATTTTTTCCTTTCACTCTAGTATTGGTTCTTTATTTCTTCTATATTATCTCTTGATTCTTTAGTGTTTCACCGTATCCGTTGATAATGTCCTGCATCAAGCTGAAACCATCTCTACGTGAAATTGTTAACATTGAATATACTTCTCTTTTTCTATTTTGTCATATCTTCAATTTTCGTTTATGTTTTTGTTTATTTTGCTCTCATTCCGCTCCAGACTCCTACACTCCTTAGCTTTCTTTCTTTCTTTTCTCCCTCCCACACCCCCACACCCCCACACACACTCTTACACATTTTCTCAACCACACGTCTTTCTTCCTCTGTCTCGGTGTCTCGAAGGGCGCAGCAAAGTTTCCCTAGTTTCATCATATTTCCTACCCTTTTCCTTTGTGTCCTGATCCTTGCTAGTCTTTTTTTTCCTTTGGTCACCCCTCAGGATTATGACTCACTCTTGTTGGTTCTCTGTCTCTCTCTCTCTCTCTCTCTCTCTCTCTCTCTCTCTCTCTCTCTCTCTCTCTCTCTCTCTCTCTCTCTCTCTCTCTCTCTATCTCTCTCCTCTCTCTCTCTCTCTCTCCTCTCTCTCTATCTCTCTCTCTCTCTCTCTCTCTCTCTCTCTCTCTCTCTCTCTCTCTCTCTCTCTCTCTCTCTCTCTCTCTCTCTCTCTCTCTCTCTCTCTCTCTCTCTCTCTCTCTCTCTCTCTCTCTCTCTCTCTCTCTCTCTCTCTCTCTCTCTCTCTCTCTCTCTCTCTCTCTCTCTCTCTCTCTCTCTCCTTTGTGTCCTGATCCTTGCCATTCTTTTTACCTTCGGTCACCTCTCAGGAATAGGACTCCCTCTTGTTGGCTTTCTTGCTCTCTCGATCTCCCTTTCTATCACTCTCTCGATCTCCCTTTCTATCACTCTCTCGCTTTCGCTCTTTCTTTCTCTCTCTCTCTCTCTCTCTCTCTCTCTCTCTCTCTCTCTCTCTCTCTCTCTCTCTCTCTCTATTTTGCTCTTGCTCTCGCTCTCTCTATCTCACACACAAACACACACACTCAATCACTCTCACTCTCTCTCATAGTTTCAACATCTGCCCTCCTCCTCCTCAGAATCTAGAGCTTGCAGTTTCTATCCACACACGCTACTCTCAAATACACTTTTACACTCTCTTTCAACCCCCCCCCCCCTCCCCCCGTCACACACACACATACAAAAAAAAAAAAAAACACACACACACACACACACAAGCGGTCGGATCAGATAGTGTTAACCCCTTAAGTACCAACGACGTGTTATATTTTATTCTAGCTACAATTAGACGACTTTATAAAGCTTAGAAAATATATATGATAGCTAAAAGGATACATTGAGATATTCTTTAGTCTTTTAATGGGTAAACGTCCTTCCTAATATAAATAAAATGGTATAATAGTGTCTGGATTCTCTAGAATATATTGAAAAGGACGTCACCGGTGCTGTACGGGTTAAGAACCCCATTACCATCTGGGTGGTAATTTGTGCTCCCCCTGGCCGGACATTTAGAGGTCATTACCTCGGGGTCAACAGCTCCTTGGGTCATTATCACTGGGGGCCCTTGATAGCACTCGCAGACCACCGAGTGTTTGGCATTCTTGCATCAGCTGTTTTATTTTTATCATGTTTCGGAACTATTTTATGCTGCTATCAGTGATGAGACCGAGGATAAATTGGCTTAAGCGCCAATATTTCTTCATTGTACACTTGTACAGCTGCTGACAAATGTTCGTGAGCTCTTGCGATTTTTGTTTATGCAAATACATCCATTTAGATTGATTTTCAGATCAAATCGGCTATATATTTATATATACAGTATGTACATATGTATTAATTAATATATATCCGATTTGATCTAAACATAATTCCAAATGGATATGTTTGCATAAAGCAAATTGCAAGAGCTCACGAGCATTTGTCAGTAGCTGTACACGCATGCAATAGTGCATATTGCATTGCTTTTTGGCTCGAACCTCCCTTGATTTTTGCCCTGTCACTCTTTTAACTATGGGGGAGGCACTCGTTACAGGCAATTCTGCCTTTTGTCTCCCTCACTCACCGCTCGCCAGGAAAAAATCGACACCTGGATGGGGATAAGCGTCTTAAAACAGTAGGCTGAATGGGGTCGAATGGATAGAACCCAGAGAAAAAGGATGAGAGAGAGAAAAACACGAGGTGAGCCCCCTTAAACGTGTCAAGGCTTAGAGAAAGAGGGGGGAGGGAGATTGATTCAGATTCAGCATATATAATGGCTGTTCATGAAATAAAAATAATCTTAAGCCTAATGTTTCGTAGTCTTACATAAGCAGAGAGAGAGAGGTGGAGTAGGACCTTGAGCCTCGTGCTTGGCCTGAAATACTGACCCTTCAGTCACACCCAGCAGGAGTGGAGGAGGAGCTGGGAGAGTGTGTGTGTGTGTGTGTGGAGGAGAGTGTGAGAGGGTGTGTGTGTGTGTGGGAGTGGCGTGGAGAGTGTGAGAGGTGTGTGGAGAGTGTGAAAGGTTTGTGGAGGTGTATAGAGGTGAGAGAGGTGTGTGTGGAGGATAGAGTGTGTATGGAGGGTGGGAGACAGGGTGTGTGGAGGAGAGTGAGTGTGTGGAGGAGTGGTTTGTGGAGTGTGTAGAGGAGAGAGTGGGAGAGTGTGAAGGTGAGGGAGAGAGTATGTTAAAGAGGGGGGTGGGGAGAGTGCGGGGAGGTGTTTTAAGGGGAGTGTGGAGTACAAAGGAGTACAAAGGAGTACACAAGAAATCAAGCAACAACATATCTAGTGACCCTTCTAGGCTGTTTATCCTCTAAAACACTGAGGACCAAGTGTCCAAACAGTGGTTTAGAGTGGGTAAGGGAACATTGGAAAGGGAACTACTGCCCTGGAACTAATGTCCGTGGCAGGATTAGGAAGTTAGTAGGGGACAGATGGGTTAGTAACTGAGGGAGGGATAAAATAAAGTTATTCGTTTACAAACGCAGTCAGTCGCGGATTTGATGCGAGATATTTGTCTAAGCGGAGTTTAAATAAATCAACGGTGCTGCAGTCTATAACGTCTCGGGGAAGCCCATTCCACAAGTTGACAACTCGATTGAAGAAGAAATTCTTAGATTCGTGTGAGTTAAAAGATTTACCAATAATTTTGCAACCGTTTCCCCGCGTGTAATTAGATTGGTCGATAGTGAAGTACGTACTACAGTTCATATTGTCGATGCCTTTGATGATTTTGAACACTTGAATTAAGTCACCTCTTAATCTGCGCTGGGTTAAAGGAAATAGATTTAATTCTCTAAGACGCTCTTCGTATGGTTTGTTCTTTAGGCTAGGTATCATTTTGGTAACTCTACGTTGAACTCGTTCTAGCTTGTTTATATCTTTTTGGTAATAAGGGCACCAGGAATGAACACAGTATTCCAGAAGAGGGTGGACTAAGGAATGGTAAAGGGTTAGGATAACTTCTTTGGATTTATGCTCAAATGACCTGCCTATAAAGCCAATTATTTTGTTTGCCTCCTTAACAACTTCTGAACATTGTTGACTAGCTTTTAGGTTACTCGATATTGTTACTCCCAGATCGGTTTCTGTTTACATTCTTAAGCTGAGTGCCATTCATCGAATAGTTTGCATTCTCATTTAGGTATCCGATATGTAGTACTTTACATTTATCCGCATTGAAACTCATTTGCCAAATTTGGGCCCAACATGACAATTTATCTAGATTGTGTTGCATATCGTCAACTTGTTCGTTTGAGAGTACGCTATTTGCAATTTTTGTATTGTCAGCAAATTTTGAGATTGTACAGGTGAAACCCTCATCTATGTCGTTGATGTAAATTAGAAAGAGAATTGGTCCTAGTACCGATCCCTGGGGTACCCCGCTACTTACATTGGTCCATTTAGATGCCTTGCCGTTTATGACTACTCTTTGCTTTCTGTCGCTGAGCCAATTTTCTATCCATTTCAACACACCGTCTTGTATTCCATGCGCTTTTAGTTTTAGCAGTAAACGTTTGTGGGGAACTTTGTCAAAGGCCTTTTGAAAATCAAGGTATATAATATCTACAGCTTTACTCTCATCGTAGAGGTTGAGGATATCGTGGAAGAAGTCTAAGAGGTTTGTTAAACAGGAACGTTATTTACGAAAGCCGTGTTGAGTATCTTTAACCCTTAAAGATCGGGGTCGGACTTAAGTCCGGTTCCAATTTGCAGCAAGTTAGGAGCATTATTAAGGCTTTTAAAGGGTTAAAATCGAGTGAAAATGGCCGGGAGCGCAGCGGGCCAGACAGCCGACTCCCAGGGCTTACCGCCGCCCATTAACTCATGTTCCTGTGTTCTCGAGAGGCCGGCAGTGTAGCCAGTAGTGAGCATAGCTGGGAAAAATATGCCGCTATACGCTAAACTCCCATGTTACTGGTATCACTGTATGAGAACCACGAGTGCTACATAGCTCGTTCTGGTCTCATTTTGAAGCCTAGTTATTTGCTAAATAAACAAAAATTCATGCAGATACTTGATTTATCATGCAGGAGGGCCTGAATATGCCCAAATAAGCCCAAAACCCCCCGCTAGACAAGGGTTAAGTAAGTTATTTGCCTCTAAGTGATTTACGAGTCTGTCTCTTATGACCGTTTCTAGCATTTTACATACAATTGAGGTTAAGCTAATTGGACAATAGTTACTGGGTAGGGATTTGCTGCCTTTTTTGAATATCGGTGTTACGTTGGCTAGCTTCCACTGATCAGGCATAGTCCCAGACTGCAAGGATTCATTGAATAGCAATGTCAGTGGTTTGGAGGGCTCATCCTTAGCTTCCTTTAGAACTCTAGGCGAGATTGTATCAGGTCCAGGCGTTTTATTTACCTTGAGTTTATCTAAACAATTCAATACTTCTCTCTCTGTAATGGTGATATTGCTTAGAACATCTGAATTATCAATCTGAATCGGCGATGGTGTAGGGATATCACTGAGGTCTTCGGTTGTAAAAACTGATGCAAAGAAGGTATTGAGGGCATTACTCATTTGTACTTCGTCTTTGGTGTATTCTCCATTTTCATCCACTAACGGTCCAACAGTTGAAGTAACTACTTTTTTCTTTCTGATATAACTATAGAATTCTTTCGGGTTCGTTTTACTTTGATTCGCAACATGTAACTCCAGGGTCTTTTTACTTTGCTTAATTAACTTTTTGGCTTTGCGTCGTAGCTCTACAAATTTCACCCGTGTTCTTCGTCATTTTGTGAGGATTTTAATCTATCATTAGCAAATTATTTAGCAAGCAGACAGTCTGAAATATCTTTATTCCACCATTTGGGCTTATCATTATGGCCTGGACGCCGAGGACGCCGAGGACGCTGGAGGAGGATGGAGTGGCGAAGTAAGTGTGGGAGGGGGTTTAAGAAAGTGTGGGAGTGGATTAAAGAAAATAGGGAAGGGGATTACAGAAAATGGGGAAGGGGATTAAAGAAAATGGGGAAGGGGGATAAAGAAAATAGGAAGACGGTTTGAAGAAAATGGGAAGGCAATAAAGAAAATGGGGAAGAGGTATTAAAGAAAATGGGGAGGGGGAATAAAGGAAATGGGGAAGAGGGACGGAAGAATATGTGACGTGCTTTATCTCTCAGTCTCTTCTTTGCTCTTCGATCTGTATTTCCTCTGCGCGCGCTCTCTCTCTCTCTCTCTCTCTCTCTCTCTCTCTCTCTCTCTCTCTCTCTCTCTCTCTCTCTCTCTCTCTCTCTCACACATTTACCATTTTGAGTCATGGAGATAAACTAGAATGTATAGTAATATGACAAAAGAATCGTCATCGTGCAGAAAGGTTTAGGGGACGATATTAGATGTATTTGTTATTAAGTTAACATACATATATATATAATTATATATATATTGAGATGACGGGCCCCCAACCAACGATACACAGAGTAGCCAGCATAACCACTCAGGCAACCTCAAAACCCCAGGACAGACGACGAGGACGTTTACCTGAGTCTCCCCTACGAGTCTGCCGGAATATACCCGAGTTGACCATGCCCAGCCGCCCATTATACAGTTCTCTTTCACCCCCCCAGCCATATAAGAAAACGGAGGACTCTCTCAGCCAGTCACAGGCCACCATCCTCAGCCAACCACAACCGCCCTGGGACCACCAATTAGAACCCTCCTTTTACGTAGCCTCCACCAGAATGACGCTCCCTGTATTGTTCCGCCAGATTTGGAATATGATGAGCACTCCCTTATGCACTCTACTCACCAGCACCCCAGATATTGCAAGAATAGATGGACCTGATGACGCCTGACTACTCCAAGCCCCCGAGGATGCAACTACAATCCCCTATGTGTATGTCTGAGTATAATTGGAAGACCTGCAAGACAGCTGCTCCAATTTTAGCTTTAAGTGTTTTCTATTTTTCATAGGCGCCCTGAACCTTCCAGCTGCCCCATATAATATTGTAATATTACCTTGGAACCAGGCCCATATGATAATACCTGAGTTTCAAGGCTAGGATGTATATGTACCTCACAACAACCATTTCTCCTCTTTCCTCTATACCCTTTTTCCCTCGAGTTCATTGACCCCTGAAGTAAGAAAATATTTGCATAGGACCTCAGAAAAACCTGAGGAAAGTACACACCACCTCACTTACTGACTAGGCATTACCTCACTGGGACGGTCTAGTTAAGGTCAGAGTTGCTACGGTGCCCTCTCCTCCCTCACCACCTCACTTACTGACTAGGCATTACCTCTTTGGGACGGCCTAGTTAAGGTCAGTGTTGCTACGGTGGCCCCCCCTCCCCCCCTCGAGAGTGCCCCCTGGACGTTGGCCACCCCCTTCCGGATTGCTGAAGGGCCACCTGTCTGTTGCCTGGCGCCCTGAACCGAGGACCCCTGCTCGAGTTATGGAAGTAGGCCTGGACCTAGGACTCTTGCTCGAATTACGTAAACCGGCCTGGACCTAGGACCCCTGTTCGAATTACGTAACCAGGCCTAGATTGAGAACCCCTGCTCGAGGAAGTAACCAGCTGTGCGAAATTGGCTACTACCCTCTACGCCAGCCAGACCAGCACTCTCGCCCCCTGCCCTCCCAAATACTTAAGTGTTTCTGTGTCTTTCTCTGTTGGTTATTGTTGTGAGGTATTGATTATGTAAATATGTGAACCGTGTTGTGCCCTGATTTACTTGTGATCTGTGCCCAAGATCCCGTACTTGCGTAATAAGTTTCATCCTTCTGAACCTGTGTATTCCAGTGTTAATCTTGTTTTAATTCCTTGACCCTTGTTCAAGACTTGATTTAATTTATAACTTACGTATACGTTACATATCGGTGTCATTTACATCTATTCAGGCCCCCCACGCTCGCAGATTTACTGACTACTTGTATGTTGATTTATTACTTGTGAGTTGAAGTCCCAATATATTCCGTGATCAATCCATTTATATAATCGCTATTTACCTAGAACCTACGCCCAATTTTCCAACGAATGCTCAGTGTAATTCCTAAAATCTATTCAGTAATCACATATGAAATATATCTTATAGACGTGCTTTTATGTTCTTGTAAATCTTGATGTTGTGATATTTCGAATACCGTGTTTAGGAATTCTTTCCTCCGTGTGTCGTGTCATTTACATCCACCTTACACTAATTGTATCTGTGTATTTTATTCACCTCGCCCTGTTACCCCGTTCAGGCCCGAACCTGATACTGCCTGGTTTAAGTATCAATGAGTAGGACTTCGTCGCCTACGCCTATGTACTAATTGTGCCTGTACATTTTATTTACCTCGCCCTGTTAACTACTCCAGAAGCGAATCTGATATTGCGTTAAATATCAATGAGCTAAACTTCGTCATTAGCGCCAATTTAATTCCTAAGTACGATCTACCGATGAATATCTGTTAGTCAATCAGTTCTCACTGTTTGAGATTAAATCTATACGTATTCATTCAAGCCGGAGTCTTTTGGAACTCCGTTAGTATTTTGCTTATCTTCGTGTGTCATCTTAATTACGAATATTGAAGATCATATCTTGATCTAATTTATACCAACCAGTAGATCTATTAGAACACTACCTTTTCACTCTTGTTAAATTCACGTTATTACTTTGCTTTATCTAGGAGAAATATAGAAACACAAATTCCTAAGTTTGGTTCGTTATCGTAGCATATGTTCAAGTAATATAATTCCGTAATAAGATATAACTTCCTTGAGAACGATTTTGATACTTCTCAACTACTATAATTAATAATCTCAACCTTTTCCTGTAAAGTAAATTAACATCGCACTGCAGCTAGGTTCATAGTTGCATTAACTAGAAAAAATATTATTTACCATCTCAGTCCACTTGGTGACCTACCCAGTGACCTGACCAGAGGGCAAGCTCACGCGGTCAGTTTTAAAAGGGTCAGCTGAGCCCCACGCGTGACTTACCTTGTCTCTTGTGACAGTATCTTTATAACCTCAATTCTTATCATAGTCACCCTAGGTTCATTATCTAGGGTATTGAAGTCCCTTTGAAAACGGAAGATATTCGCCTCTCATTTATTATTGCATTGAAGGTTAAAATTGATTCTTGTACATTATGTCTCTATGTATGTTTTCCACATGATCTGATTTAATGCTAGACTCTCACTATTGAGTTATTCTGGTATCAGTAACATTGTTCTGAAGTAAGGACAATTATATATGTGTTACTATTGTGGGATCCTCCCTTATGATCCTGTCCATTACCATAATCTTATGCTTATTAAATAAAACCTTCGTGTATGTTCTTCCTGGTGTTGTTATTGAGTATTATATTGAACCTTTGAATACCATTTTTACTGTACCTAGAACCTACTCGATACGTCTCTGTCAAGTATATTTAAGTCCATCAAACCAGAACTGGATTGTTTTACAGACTGTATCACAGGAAATAAGCTATCAATACCCGGCACAACACTGGTAACCAGCGGTGTCTTGATACGGCGTACCAGTACGGATATTCTAGCAATTTCATTTTTTTTTTTTTTGGTATTCAATTGACAATATTTACTCTCATCATGGCAGCATAACTCAGGTTCGACATCCCAGTCTTTACAACCGAGGAGCATGACATCTATACTTACCTGGAAATAGTCAAACCTATCCTAGACATGATTTTAGGGAAGATGACGCTTCCAAGATACACACCATTGTCCTTAAACTAGGAAAATATGCATCAAAGGTATCAGGATACGTGCGTGATAATATGCCAGGGTTGACATGGGCCCAATTTGAAGTTTATGTCAGATCAGCTATTAGCCCCATATTAGGTCAGACGATTGCAGACAAAAAGTTTCATGCAGTCACATATACTTGCGATTTAGAAGGGACTATCGACAAGCTGCAACAACTGGCAATGAACGCTTTCCATGAAGAAACAAACGCACAGAGAAGAAAACTAGTGTTCAAAGCTCTAGTCAGGATCCTCCCTGACCCAGTGGCCAGACATTTCTCCATCACAGACCCTACTAACTATGATGCAGACCTGCTCACAATTAAGAGGATCATGGCAATGCATAACCCGCAAGAACCAAGTCAACCCAGCACCACCAACAAGATAGCAGCAGTGATTAGCAAAGTCACTACTCACCCTACTCCTAGTCCTCTCATTAATAGATGCCCCGCAGTCCCCAAACCATCAGACAGAAATGAAGCGACCCCAACGTCCCTTGAATTTGATTCTGTCACTCTTTCTTTGGGGGAGGCACTCGTACAGGCAACCTGCCTTTTGTCTCTTTCATACACTTTTTTTAACCAGTCCTGTTTCACTCCATTAGTTTTGAAATGTTAAAAGATTCACCTCATTAGTTTGACGAATATAATTAAGACGTTTTGCCCCATTAAGGTGTAGACAATTTCGGAGGTGAGCGATAGCGAGCCTGCAATTTAGGATAAATCGGTCTTCGGCCGGGACATTTTGCTACCCAAAAGTGTACATATTTAGCTTGAAGATGGTCTGGGGGGGGGGGGGGGGGGGGGGGGGGGCATTTGAAGGGGTCTGGGGAAGCGTTACTCTTAGTGATGGGGCAAACTTAAAATACATTTTTCGAGAATGTCACAATCCATCATAACCCTCAACAGCCTGTCTCCGTTATTCTACCCTGTCACTGATTTTGGTTTTCCATATAATATATTATATATGTATTTTTAACTTATATTTAATACAACAACAACAGGAGAAGTGGGGATTGGGCCTGAGTATATAAATAGATAGATAGACCTTTTTTGTTTGCGATTTCTGTATATGGCAGGCCTTAACTTAACCCGTTCTACAGTATACCGCCGACGTCTTTTTAATTGTTTTCTAGCTATAATTAGACGATTTTATGAAGCTTCGGAAGAATATATGGTAGCTAAAAGGATTTATTGAGATAGTCTGTAGCCTTTTAATGGGTAGACATCCTTCCTAAGCTGAATAAAATCGTCTAATAATTGCCAGAATATAATGGAAAGGATGTCACCGGTACAGAAAGGGTTTATTACGAAAATGAATTAATCAACGTGTTTCATTTATTTTTATTTGTTTTCATTAGTGAATCATAAGTCGAAAGTCGATACCGGTTGGAAACAAAATATTTAATGATAATGATAATAATTATAAAATATTTAATGATAATGATAATAATTATAAAATATTTAATGATAATGATAATAATTATAAAATATTTAATGATAATGATAATAATTATAAAATTGAAATAGTAGACGAATATTTAATACAAATAATAAATATAGATACATAAAAACATTTAACAACATAAATTAATACAAATGTAAATTAATTCATAAGTTATACTGATGATAAATTAATAAATACGTTAATGAAATATATATATATACCCGAATATATATATATACCCGAATATATATATATACCCGAATATATATATATACCCGAATATATATATATACCCGAATATATATATATATACCCGAATATATATATATACCCGAATATATATATACACGAATATATATATATACCGAATATATCTATATATATACCCGAATATATATATATACCCGAATATATATATAACCGAATATATATATACCCGAATATATATATATACCCGAATATATATATACCCGAATATATATATATATACCCGAATATATATATATACCCGAATATATATATACCCGAATATATATATACCCGAATATATATATATACCTGAATATATATACCGAATATATATATATACCCGAATATATATATATACCCGAATATATATATATACCTGAATATATATATATACCCGAATATATATATATATACCCGAATATATATACCCGAATATATATATATACCCGAATATATATATATACCCGAATATATATATATATACCCGAATATATATATATACCCGAATATATATATACGAATATATATATATACCTGAATATATATATATACCCGAATATATATATATACCCGAATATATATATATACCCGAATATATATATATATACCCGAATATATATATATATACCCGAATATATATATATACCCGAATATATATATATACCCGAATATATATATATACCCGAATACCACCGCCCTTAATCCTCCTAATTTTCTGACCCCTATCTTGGTCATTCTTGACATTTTGGTAAATTCGGGTCGGCTATTTTTCACACACTGATTGGTCTCAAATTTGGTGGGTGCAATTTTTCTCGGATTCCGATTATAGTTTGTTATTTATTGTTGGTCTTTCTTCTTTTGTTTCCTTTCATTTGTTCTGTTATGTATGATGTATGCCGTTCCTCATGTTTTGTTCATATTTTATGTTTCCTTTGTTTATACTACTCCCTATTCGGGCTCTGTCTTGAGTCCCCCCCCCAAAAAACAAAAAAAACAAAAAACAAAAAACAAAAACAATGAAAACTGGGGATTCGGCCTAAATATATACATACATACATACATACATACATACATATTCCTCCTCCCTTAGCATAGTGGTCTTTTAGTGGGTCATTTGCGTCCGCGTCTGTTTTCTTTAGGGCTACTGTGATCGGTGTTTTAAGGCTTTATTGTCTTCACATTTACTGCTTCATTGAGTTTCTATTATATTTGCTCACCTAAATATTTTGTTTTGTTCTTCTTCCTCTTTATCTCCTGTCTTTGTTCTGTATTGTTGGTCGATTCTACTTTATTCTTTGTTTTATCCTCCTCCTCCTTTCATTTTCCTCTTTTCCTTCTCTTCGTCTGTTCCTTTCTCGTGTCTTCACAATATTAGTCTATCCATTTTCCGGTCCGGTTCCTCTTAAATTTCAGGCTCGCTATCGCTCGCCAGGAATTAATCGACACCTTAATGGCACGAAAGGTCTTAAAGTTGAAAGAAATGGGGCGAAAGATCTTAAAATCACCAAAATAATGGGTGAATGTCTTAAAATGTCAAAACTAATGGGGCTAAGCATGAGGGAGAAGGAGGGTCCAAAAGAAAAACCCGTAAGTGAAAAATCTCCCCTTAAGGATCTGTTATAGGGCTTTATTGACTTCTGCTTTACCTATCATGTCTCTCTCTCTCTCTCTCTCTCTCTCTCTCTCTCTCTCTCTCTCTCTCTCTCTCTTTTAGCACTAAATTATATGTCTTTGTTGCATTCTTCTTCCTCTTCTTACATATTTAGACACTCTTTTTAAGGGGACCGACCCGCTTTTTGTTTCTGGGTAGTAGCTATTCGATCCCATTCAGCATACTGTTTTAAGACGTTTATCCTCATCCAGGTGTCGATTTACACCTCGCGAGCGATAGCGAGCCAGCATGTTTTGGAGTATGTTTTAGACAGCTAACTTAATTTGGAATGTTTTCGGTAGAAAAATGTCTACGGATAATTATGATAGTGGTGGAATTTATGGTAGTGGTGCTGATGGTGGTAGTGGTGATGGTGGTAGTGGTGATGGTGGTAGTGGTGATGATGGTGATGGTGGTAGTGGTGATGGTAGTACTGGTGATGGTGGTAGTGGTGATGGTGGTAGTGGTGATGGTGGTAGTGGTGATGGTGGTAGTGGTGATGATGGTGATGGTGGTAGTGGTGATGGTGGTAGTGGTGATGGTGGTAGTGGTGATGGTGGTAGTGGTGATGGTGGTAGTGGTGATGATGGTGGTAGTGGTGATGGTGGTAGTGGTGATGGTGGTGGTAGTGGTGGTGATGGTGGTAGTGATGATGATGGTGGTGGTGTTGGTAGTGATGATGATGGTGGTAGTGGTGGTGATGGTGGTAGTGATGATGGTGGTAGTGATGATGGTGGTAGTGGTGATGATGGTGGTAGTGGTGATGGTGGTAGTGGTGATGGTGGTAGTGGTGATGGTGGTGGTAGTGGTGATGGTGGTAGTGGTGATGATGGTGGTAGTGGTGATGGTGGTAGTGGTGATGGTGGTGGTAGTGGTGATGATGGTGGTAGTGGTGATGGTGGTAGTGGTGATGGTGGTGGTAGTGGTGATGGTGGTGGTAGTGGTGATGGTGGTGGTAGTGGTGGTGGTGGTAGTGGTAATGGTGGTGGTAGTGGTGATGGTGGCAATAGTCTGTCTTCACTATATACTCCGTCTCCTTCTGTCCGTGCGTCAATATTATTACCTGAGGCCCAAGTAGCTCGTGGTGGTGTTGGTAATGGTAGTAGTAGTGGTGGTGGTATTGGTAATGGTTGTGGTGATGATGGTGGTGGTAGTAGTTATTGTGGTGGTAATTATGGTGGTAGTAGTGGTGGTATTGGTAATGGTGGTGGTGGTAGTAGTTATTCTGGTTCTAAAGATGGTGGTAGTGTTGGTATTGGTAATGGTGATGTTGGTGGTAGTGTTTGTAGTTATTCTGGTGGTAATGATGGTGGTAGTTGTGGTATTGGTAATGGTGATGGTGGTAGTGTTTGTAGTTATTCTGGTGGTAATGATGGTGGTAGTGTTGGTGGTAGTTGTGGTATTGGTAATGGTGATGTTGGTGGTAGTGTTTGTAGTTATTGTGGTGGTAATGATGGTGGTAGTTGTGGTATTGGTAATGGTGATGGTGGTAGTGTTTGTAGTTATTCTGGTGTTAATGATGGTGGTAGTGTTGGTGGTAGTTGTGGTATTGGTAATGGTGATGTTGGTGGTAGTGTTTGTAGTTATTCTGGTGGTAATGATGGTGGTAGTGTTGGTGGTAGTTGTGGTATTGGTAATGGTGATGTTGGTGGTAGTTGTGGTATTGGTGATGTTGGTGGTAGTGTTTGTAGTTATTCTGGTGGTAATGATGGTTAGTGTTGGTGGTAGTTGTGGTATGGTATGGTGTGTTGGTGGTAGTGTTTGTAGTTATTCTGGTGTTAATGATGGTGGTAGTGTTGGTGGTAGTTGTGGTATTGGTAATGGTGATGGTGGTAGTGTTTGTAGTTATTCTGGTGTTAATGATGGTGGTAGTGTTGGTGGTAGTTGTGGTAATGGTGATGTTGGTGGTAGTGTTTGTAGTTATTTTGGTGGTAATGATGGTGGTAGTGTTGGTGGTAGTTGTGGTATTGGTAATGGTGATGTTGGTGGTAGTGGGGTTGTAGTTGGTGGTAGTGTTTGTAGTTATGTTGGTGGTAATGATGGTGGTAGTGTTGGTGGTAGTTGTGGTAATGGTGATGTTGGTGGTAGTGTTTGTAGTTATTCTGGTGGTAATGATGGTGGTAGTGTTGGTGGTAGTTGTGGTATTGGTAATGGTGATGTTGGTGGTAGTGTTTGTAGTTATTCTGGTGGTAATGATGGTGGTAGTGTTGGTGGTAGTTGTGGTATTGGTAATGGTGATGTTGGTGGTAGTGTTTGTAGTTATTCTGGTGGTAATGATGGTAGTTGTGGTATAGGTGTTGGCGATAATAATGATAATGTTACTCATCTTATTGTTTTTGTATGGTTAAAGTGACATTGGTAGTCATTTTGGGATATGATGGTGGTTATATGATATTGTCTGGTGGTGTTATTGTTTGTCTGTATATAAATGCTAATAATGTGCCTTTATATTTTCAGGTTAGTGTGTGCAATGCAGTTTCTTGATGAAGTAAGTGCTATCATTTATGTTTCTTGATGAAGTAAGTGCTATCATTTATGTTTCTTGATGAAGTAAGTGCTATCATTTATGTTTCTTGATGAAGTAAGTGCTATCATTTATGTTTCTTGATGAAGTAAGTGCTATAATTTATGTTTCTTGATGAAGTAAGTGCTATCATTTATGTTTCGTACAGTGTATTCTCTCTCTCTCTCTCTCTCTCTCTCTCTCTCTCTCTCTCTCTCTCTCTCTCTCTCTGTATGATACATGATTTGTGACCCCGAATTTGTACTTTGCTTGTTTCAACTCTTCCATCGTTTATATTATCCACCCCATTTAACACCTTCCCTCATTTATCATTCTTCGCCTGTTCTGTTTTATCAAGTCTTTCTTTATGTCCCCCTTTATCCGTATGTTCACTGTCTCTTTCCTTTTATTATTTTCCGTCATATTTCATTATTCGTCTCATTACCTTCAGTTACTCTTTATCATCACCATTTATGTGTATGATTATTGTAGTTTTTCTTTGTTCTTCATTTATCATGCTCGTTTCTGTATACTATAATAACACCTTTTTGTACCGGCGAATTCTTTTTAATGTTATTCTTGCTATATTTAGACAATATTGTGTAGTTTAAGAAGGAGCTGAAGTACTCAAAAGGGTTAAGTGAGATAGTTCGATGCCTTTTAATTGCTGGATGTCCTTTTAAAACTGAATACAATTGTCTGATATTATTCAGGATAAAGTTAAAAGGACGACACCCGTACTGCAAGGGTTAATTCGTAGGTTCATTTTCTCTCTCCTTTAGCATCTCTTTCATTTATCTTCCTTTATTTGTTATCTTTATCCAGTACGTTTTAATCTATATCTTCCAATTTTGTTCGTCTATTCTTTCTTCGAATCCTTTGAATACTAGAGTTTTGTTTTGTTTTAGGTGAATATAATCGCAAATTAATCTGAATATGAGTGTATTAAAGGGGTTACTAGGGATATATTTAATCACAGTAGGTATGAGAGTTCTTTCCTAAGTTGATAAAATCGTCTAATGTTATCCAGAATAAGTGAGAGTAGGCAGCTACCTCATCCGGTTGACTGTATCGATCTTAAGGGGAGGCAGCTGGTTTCTAGAGACCTCCTCCTCCCTCATGTTTAGACCTATTAGTTATGAGATTTCAAGACATTCGCCCCATTAGTTTGGCGATATTCAGATCTTTTGCCCCATGTTTTGCCAATTTTAAGACCTTTCGT
The DNA here is from genome assembly GCA_032716605.1 of Paralithodes platypus. NCBI lineage: Eukaryota > Metazoa > Arthropoda > Malacostraca > Decapoda > Lithodidae > Paralithodes > Paralithodes platypus. Next base: position 735,331 of record CM064549.1, read on the forward strand.
GACATTTACTATAGGTGTCGATTTTTTCCTGGCGAGCGATAGCGAGCCTGTAATTATAGAAGTAATCACGAGAAATTTTTCTACCGAAAACTGTACAAATTAATATCGAACGGGGGTCTTGTATTTTTGTTTTTAAAGTTTGATGGAGGTTTAGAGAGCAAACTGAACCTCTTCCTTAAACCATTGAGGCGAACCAGTAAATTATGCTTCACAATACCGTCTGAGCTCCCTTACAGCAATATGTTACACTTTATTCTGATGATTATTAGACGATTTTATGCAGTTTAGGAAGGATCAATAGTAATCAAAGGGGTATAAACTATCTCAATTAACCCCCCTTGCTCCTACAAGTTAAACAAATAAATAATAAATAACAAATTAGTCAAAGTATGGCCAGAATATACTGTCAAATTAGTCAAAGTATGGCCAGAATATACTGTCAAATTAGTCAAAGTATGGCCAGAATATACTGTCAAATTAGTCAAAGTATGGCCAGAATATACTGTCAAATTAGTCAAAGTATGGCCAGAATATACTGTCAAAACGCGTCCAATCTTTACTCCTTAACTGGCGGGGCCCGCCTTAAGTCGGGCTCCAATTTGCAGCAAGTTAGGAGCATTATTAAGGCTTTTAAAGGGTTAAAATTGAGTGCAAATGGCCGGGAGCACAGCAGGCCACACGTCCGACACCCAGGGCTTACCGCCGCCCACTGACTCACGCTCCCTCTGTTCTCGAGAGGCCGGCAGTGTTGCCAGTAGTGAGCGTAGCGGGAAAAAATATGCCGCTATACGCTAAACTCCCATGTTAGTGGTACCACTGCGTGAGAACGACGAGTGCTACGTAGCTCGTTCTGGTCTCATTTTGAAGCTTTTAGCGCATAGTTTTTTGCTGAATAAATTTCTTTTCATGCAGATACTTGATTGATCATTCAGGAGGGCCTGAATATACCCAAAATACCCCCCCCCCCCCCCCCCCCCCCGCTAGACAAGGGTTAAAGTGGTACTACTCGCTTTTTGGTCTATATATTTTTGTATTAATTTATTTCTTACTTTCCTTACTAGACCTCCATCAAGCTTAACAAAAATTACACCCTAGACCCCATTTCAAGATAAATTTGTACATTTTTCGGTAGAAATATGTCGCGGCCGAAGGCCGATTACTTTTAAAATTACAGGCTTGCTATCGGTGGCAAGGAAAATATCAACACCCAAACGGCACTAATAATAACAAAGAAATGGGGCATAAAGTTTTAAAATCGACAAACTAATGGAACGAACATCTTTAAAATGTCAAAACTACTATGCTCAACATGAGGGAGAAGGTGGTACACAAAAACAGACTACCTCCCTCTTAAACCATTAGCTCCTACAAGTTAAACAAATAAATAATAAATAACAAAATCGTCAGAGTATGGCCAGAATAAACTGTCAAAATCATGAAGGGGGTACTACTCGCTTTTTCTGGACCTCCTTCTCCCTCGTGTTTAGCATATTAGTTTTGAGATATTAAGACGTTCCTTCCATTAGTTTGGCGATTGTAATACCTTTCGCCCCATTTCATTGTCAATTTCAAGACTTCTCGTGCCATTTAGGTGTCGATATTTTGCTGGCGAGCGATAGCGAGCCTGTACTTTTATGAGGAATCCATTTTTCTATCGAAAAATGTACAAATTTACCTTGAATATTTCAATTTAAATTTGTTCTCACCTCTCTCCCGTCCTGATAATCTCTCCTCTTATCGCTCCTCTCTTATCTCCCGCCTCCCTTCTTTCTTATCTTCTCCCTTCTCCGCTTTCCATTTAACCTGAGAAACGAGGCATCGGATGAGGTTGAAAGGTTAGGGGGGTTGTGGTTAGTTTTTGGTCCATATATTGAATAATTAATGTATGTTTTAGTTTCCTCGCTAGACCTCCATCAAGATTAGAAAAACATCCGCTAGACCCCCTTTCAAGATAAATGTGTACATTTTTCGGTAGAAAAATGACCTGGCCAAAGGCCGGTTTCTCTTAAAATTACAGGCTCGCTATCGCTCGCCATGAAGAAATGGACAGGTAAATTGCACAAAAGGTTTTAAAATTGACTACGAAATGGGTCGAAAGGTGTTAAAATCGCCAAACTAATGGGCCTAGCGTCTTAAAATCTGAAAACTAATGGGGCTAAACATGAGGGAGAAGGGGGACCAGAAAAGCGACCCACCAACCCTTAAAAGGTTGGTGGGGGGGGAGGGGGGGGGGGGTATTTCGGCATGGCGTCTGGTGAACATGGGCTGGATGAACTATAGTCGGTTCTTTATGGGGAGGATAGAATTGGTGAACCCTCAGCCTCTTTTAGTTCGGAGAGGGCTGAAGCAAACGGGCTGTAAAGTACAAAGGTATACATAGGAAAACAAGCAACAACAGAGGCTGCTTGTAACTAAACTATCGATCCTATGTGTAAACAAGAAAGGATAACACAGTATATAGTGGTGCTATTCGTTTGTAAACACAGTCAATCGGGGGTTAAGATCGATATATTTATCTAGACAAATTTTGAAAGTTTGAACAGTACTGTAACATATAACACTACTAGGTATCCTATTACATAAGTTTACAACTCGATGACAACATAGATGCTTCGCCTCATGTGAGTGAAAATACTTTCCAATTATCTTACAACCATTTCCTCTAGTGTAATTTGAGTGATCAGTTGTGAAATATTTGTTGACATCCATATGTATTGCTAAAAGTAGTGTTAATGCTTTTGACATCTCGTCTCTTAATTCTTTCAAAACTCTTGGAGAAATAGTAGCAGGTCTCTGATCGTGATGATGATGATGATGATGATGATGATGATGATGATGATGGACAGTTTTTAGAGAATGTCTCTTAAAGAAAGATTTTTTGTTTCATTCTCTTCCCATCTTTTTTCCTTTTCTTCAAATTCATTCATCATGAACATCATCATCATATTTTATTTAGTTTCTATTTTCGACCATCTCCTCTTCTCCCCCTTCCTTCTCCTCCCTATTCTCCCCCTTCCTCCCTCGTTCCTCCTCCTCCTCATAATTTGGCAGGTATTGCCCGTCAGGTGCTCGACCCTCACCTCATAGACCCTCACCTCATAACTTGTGGTCCCCCCCCCCCCCCCCACACCCCTCTCACTCTCTTACTATCTCTTATCTCTACTCTTTCACTCACACACATACACACAAACGCACACACACTCTCTCTCACTATCACACACACACACACACACTCTCTCTCTCACACCAAGGAAGATGGTCGACAGTAATTCAATTGATCTATCTATCTATCTATTGCCAGACGCCTTACTCCTCTTAATGGGGCTGGCCTTACACAATATGCCCCCAAGCAAACCTATCCCCTGTAAGAGGGACAACCCATGCCAGTTTACTGAAGGACTTACAGGATTGACCACTCAATTTAGGGTCCGTCTGACTCCGAGGCCTTTTATGTATTTTTTAGCACTATTTTTCTACAGTGGTGTGTGGCTAATCCATCCACTAACCTGCTTCACCCTAAGATAGCAGTACTGATTTGTATAAGCTTTACTCCCCTAGACAGGTTGCCGACCAAGGCTGACGAGTCCCATCCACCCGGATTCAATTGATACGCTTAGGAAAAGACTGGACGATCATCTGATGAAGATTGGATTAATATGAATTAATCAGTAGGCATGTGTAATCTCCCTTTCAAACTCATTTATTTCTATACTCTATAATCACTTTTCTTGTGGGCATTTCCTGACCCAAAATGTTGCACTTCATGTTGTTTTCCAGTACGGCTTTTTAGCCGGAGGCACGGTGGGGAGAGAGCCTTCTACTTTGCTGTCCTATTCTTCTACTGTAAACTGTCACTGTCTAGTAGTATTAAGGCCGGACTACCTAGTAGGGACTGCAAGGTATGTGTGGTCTGAGTATCTGTATAACTATAATTATCTCTCTCTCGCTCTGCCTTTCTTCACATTTCCGTTCCAAAAGTCTATTTTTCTCTCATTCGTCATGTTTCATTTTAGAGTTTGCATCCATCTCTTTTTACATATGAGCTATTTCTCTCTCTCTCTCTCTCTCTCTCTCTCTCTCTCTCTCTCTCTCTCTCTCTCTCTCTTGGCTCTCTTTAATCTCTCTCTCTCTCTCTCTCTTGGCTCTCTTTAATCTCTCTCTCTCTCTCTCTCTCTCTCTCTCTCTCTCTCTCTCTCTCTCTCTCTCTCTCTCTCTCTCTCTCTCTCTCTCTCTCTTTCCTTCTCATCTGGTGGGTAGGAAGGAGCGTTCTGGTTTATTATCCTTTTCTTTACCTAGTAGTTAGTAGCTTAGCAGTGTAGATATCCAAACTGCCCCGTAAGGACCAATATATCTGTTTCAGTTTGTAAGTGTCCTTTGTATTCCTCTGTACATTCCTCCTCCTCCTCCTTCTCTTCTTCGGCTTCATCACCTTTTATTTCGTCTCTTTCCTCAAATATCACACTCCCTATGACATCCTCTATAAGTTTAGTCTCTCCTAGCTTTGTCTCTGATAACGAAAATGGGAGTTTTATTTGTTTAATGCCCCCCACCCCTATTCAATCCACATGTTAAGAGCTCCTGACCTATTTTCAAGACCCCCCCCCCCATCGTAACCTCCTGCCTCACTACCGGTACGACTTTTCACCAATAGCCCCATCACACCCCTTCTACTTTGAGAACCTACACACACACACACACACACACATGTTAAGAGCTTCTGACCTATTTTTAAGACCCCCCCCTCCCCTCCCCATCGTAACCTCCTGCCTCACTACCGGTACGACTTGTCACCAATAGCCCCATCAAACCCCTTCTACTTTGAGAACCTACACACACACACTCTCTCTCACACACCCAAACACTAACACACACACACTCTCTCTCACACCCACACTCACTCTCTCTCTCTCACACACACACACCCTGTCATGATGGATACTTAATCTTTTCGGTTCAGTGTCGCATTTCATATTTTATTCTGGCTAAGGATAGACGATTTTCCTAACTTTTGGAACGACGTCGAGGAACCCAACGGGTGCTCGAACCATCCAAACCAATTTTCTAACCCCCACACGTCCTTCTGAAGCTGAATATAATCGGCTGTTGTTAGTGTTATGGTTGTGTTCTATTAGTTTGTGTCAGTGGCTCGGAGAACCAGTTAACACTATCTGATCCGACGTCTGGTGGGTTATTAGGGTATTTTGTTTAATTATTAATATTATTGAGGATTATGCTTGCTTTTGTCCTGTTCGAGCGATGTATTTTAGCTTGTGCCCTTTGTGCCCTAGGGTAACAAAAACGCCTTCCCAGACTTCTTTCATACTAAAAAAAATGGCCAGCTAGACTTTCTTCAAGCTAAATGTGTACATTTTATGGATAGAAAACTATCCTGGCCGAAGGCCGATTTATTTCAAGTTGCAGGCTCGCTATCGCTCGCCCAGATAACCAACAGTTCGACACCTGAATGTGGTGAAGCGTCTTATTATCGTCAAACGAATGGAGTGAATCGTCTTAGAGTATCTAAACTACTGGAGCCAAAAAGGGTAGGTCCAAAATGACCCCTCCCCCCACACACTCGAAACAAATAGCGTTAACGAATCATTGTCATTGAAGTGTTCCTCTTGAATTATTGTTTAAATGCAACCTATATGTGTATTTGTATTATTTTAGATTCATTCAGATTCATCATTTATATATATTCCTATATCCATTTATATTAATTTTGAGTCATCATTTATATATGCTCGTATTAATTTATATTAATTTATATTAATTTAGGTTGATTTTGATTCATTATATATATATATATATTCCTGTGTTCCTAAAATTGCCCTCCTTATGGCGTCTTTCCTCAAAATATATGCTGTATAATTATACACTTATATATATCTCAATTATACACTTATATATATCTCAATTATACACTTATAGATAATTATATCTCAATTATACACTTATATATATATCTCAATTATACACTTATATATATCTCAATTATACACTTATATATATCTCAATTATACACTTATATATCTCAATTATACACTTATATATATCTCAATTATACACTTATATATATCTCAATTATACACTTATATATATCTCAATTATACACTTATATATATCTCAATTATACACTTATATATATCTCAATTATACACTTATATATATCTCAATTATACACTTATATATATATCTCAATTATACACTTATATATATCTCAATTATACACTTATATATATCTCAATTATACACTTATATATATCTCATTATACACTTATATATATCTCATTATACACTTATATATATATCTCAATTATACACTTATATATATATCTCAATTATACACTTATATATATATCTCAATTATACACTTATATATATATCTCAATTATACACTTATATATATCTCAATTATACTTATATATATCTCAATTATACTTATATATCTCAATTATACACTATCTCAATTATACACTATCTCAATTATACACTTATATATATATCTCAATTATACACTTATATATATATCTCAATTATACACTTATATATATCTCAATTATACTTATATATATCTCAATTATACACTTATATATATATCTCAATTATACACTTATATATATCTCAATTATACACTTATATATATATCTCAATTATACACTTATATATATCTCATTATACACTTCATATATCTCAATATACACTTTATATATCTCATATACACTTATATATATATCTCAATTATACACTTATATATATCTCAATTATACACTTATATATATCTCAATTATACATATATAATATCAATTATACACTTATATATATATCTCAATTATACACTTATATATATCTCAATTATACACTTATATAATTATATATCTCAATTTCCTTTTTTCAATTATGTTCTTGTCTCCCCTCATTTCATTATTACATTCCATGTATATATTCAGCAAAAGGAATGTCGCGGTGGCAGCTTCTCATGTTATCATATATACCGTATATATTTGTTCTCGCCACGTCATATTTCTGCTTGCGAAATGCATTAGTACGGAATGGATTTGGCGTTCATAATATTGCTTACCCATGTTAATTAAGAAAATAAGAAATATATATATATATATATTTTTTTTTTTTTTTTTTTTTTTTTTTTTTTTTTTCTATGTGATTGAAGGAGGCAAAAGGCATAACTGCCTATAGCGAGTGCTTCCCCCATAGTTGAAAGAGTGACAGGGCCAAAATCAAGGGACGTTCGAGCCAAAATGCCTGGACACACAGAGTTTGAAGCAATTTAAGTCATAGGAAGAGGGAAAGACTGATTCTGGGAGAGAGTTCCAGAGCTCAGCTGTTGAGTAGAAGAAAGTTTGAGAGTAACGTTTCACTCTCGGGTTGGAGAGTTGCACAGAGTAGGGGTGGGATTGAGTTGCAAGACGGGTACCACGTGCCCTACGTAAAGGAGGTGGTATAGACTGGGAAAGCTCTGAGGAACACTGATTATTATAGTAGCGATAGAATAGCGAGAGAGATGCAACATTGCGGCGGAGAGAGAGAGATTGCAGAGTTGGTGAGTGGACGGGAGTTAATGATACGAAAGGCCTTCCTTTCAACTTTTTCTAGGAGAGCGGTGTGAGAGGAACCTCCCCACACATATGAACAATACTCAATACAAGGACGCACTATGTCCCTTTACAGAGCAAGAAGCTGTGCAGGGTAAAAGAACCCCCTAAGGCGGTTGAGTACACCCAGCTTCTGGGAGGCTGCCTTAGCAAGACTGGTAATATAATCATTCCAACTGAGAGCAGAAGAAAAAGAGACACCAAGAATATTGAGAGAAAATGAAGGATTGAGTTTTGTATTGTTGATGAATAAGGGATAGTCCGCTGGGAGTTCCTTACGGGTAGATAGATGGGGAAATTGGGTTAGGAAGCATTAAAGGTAACAAGGTTTTCTCTGCCCCAATTGGATTTAGTATTTAGATCAGAATTTAAGAGTTTTATTATGGCTTCATTACGTTTGTCGTTGAGGGATTGCTGGCTGGGGCGTTCTGAAAAACTAATGGAGTAGTGTACGGTTGAGTCGTCTGGGTATGAATGGATGGGAATTAAGGTACAGTTGAGGAGATAATTTATAAAAATTAGAAAGAGAATAGGAGATAGGACAGAGCCCTGAGGAACACCGGAGTTTATAGGGTGAGGAAGTGAACAATGGCCGTCCACAACCGCGGCTATGGAACGGCCGGAAAGGAAATTAGAGACAAAGGCACAGATGGAGGGATAGAAACCGAAGGAGGGTAGTTTAGTAATTAAAGATTTGTGCCAGACTCTATCGAAGGCTTTCGATATGTCTAGTACAATAGAAAAAGTCTCACTGAAGTCCCGAAAGGAGGATAACCAAGAGTTAGTAAGATATGAAAGAAGATCACCAGTAGAGCGACCCTTAAGGAAGCCATACTGGCGATCTGAGAGCAGATTATGAGAAGAGAAATGCTTAAGAAATTTGGAAGCATGAATAGTTTCAAAAACTTTGGAAAGACAAGAGATGAGAGCAATTGGACGATAGTTGGAGGGTTAAGAGCGGTCACCCTTCTTTGGGACAGGTTGAATGTGAGCAAACTTCCAGCATGAAGGGAAGATGTTAGAGGATAGACAGAGATGAAAGAGTTTGCCTAGGCAGGGAGTCAGCACGGAAGCACAGTTTTTGAGAACAACAGGAGGAACACCGTCTGAACCGTACGCCTTATTAGTGTTAAGCCCAGAGAGGGTAGAAAGTACATCTTTAGAAGAGATTAGAATATTAGGCATAAGTAAGAGAGAGGAGGGTGGAGAGGGAGGAATAGCACCGGAATCATCCAAGGTGGAGTTTCTAGCAAAAGTTTGAGCGAAGAGTTTAGCTTTGTCAGAGGATGAAGTAATAGTTGTGCCATAGTTGTGGGAAAGGGGAGGGAAAGACGAGGAAGAGAAATTGTTGGAGAGGTTTTTGGCTAGATGCCAGAAAGCTTGGGAAGAGCTGGAGTTGGATAGTTCAGTGCATTTATTATTGATGAAAGAGTGTTTGGCAAGTCGAAGAACAGATTTAGTTTGATTCCGGGCAGAAACATAGGAAGAATGAGAGCCTTTAGTTTTAACCCTTAACTGGCGGCGTGCAACATATGTCGAGTGAAAGAAATTTGGACTATGTGGCGGTTCACAACTATGTCGTGTGCCATTTTCAGCACGTAATGTTGCTGAGAGAGAGAGATAAGTGGTGGCAGGAGAGTAGCAAGCGTATGACTGCTCCAGACCACCGCGGCGGACCTACTGACATGAATCGCACCCTCCCCCACCCTCACGCACTCGCTACACAGGGAATTATGTAGGGGAGGTGTGGTGGAGTGGTCATGCCACTGGATTGGTAATCCAATGGACCCGGGTTCAAATCCCGATATGTCAATGGGAAGATATTATTGGGATTGAATTTGTGCTGTACCTAGTATCAGTGCATTACCACAAAGCCCACCGAAATGCCAAAAAAATACCCTCATTGTTCCCTGATTAAATAACACTGTATGAATATTCCCATATTCAAAATATGTTACAGGGGGACAATGCCTAGTGAGTTCACTGCTCAATAGGTGGCATTCTGAGAGTGAGGGTCTGAATCTGGAGGATGAGACGGTGAAGCACTTGAGCGAAGCAACCGGCCGCTTCAGAGATGGAGCTGCTTCGAGCCATGATGGATGCTTCACATGTCTCACTCCCCAGGCTGGAACAAGACCTCACGGGCTTCACCGTGTTGATCGGTGGAATGTACAGGCTCTCAGCCTATGCCCGAGAGGGAGTAGTTGGAATATAGAAAAAAAAAAAAAAAAAAAAAAAAAAAAAAAAAAAATACATGGTATTTGCACTCGTGTTGCGCGATCATTGCAAGAAAACTAGCGGTCGTACAAGGATGGTTGGGGTGTCATTGGAAAGCTCTGTTTATGCCCTTTCAGGGATAGATACTTTTTTTACGCTCTGGGTCTTATTTAGGCATGAAAATGATCACGTAAACAACCCTATTTAGGGTAAAAACACCCCGCTGGGCGGTACATATAAATTACTGCCTTGGCCGCTCGTTAGGTGTTAAGGCGTCGGTACCGTTTGAATGCTTCCTCCTTATTACGGACAGGAGTAGAACAGGCATGGGTAAACCAAGATTTTTTAGCATTAGTCTGAGAGAAAGAGAATGGAATGTATGCTTCCATGCCCGATAGGATTAACTCGGTAATGCGTTCAGCACTCTCCGAGGGTCCCCGGCCACGGAAGCAGAAATCATTCCATGGGAAATCAAAGAAGTATTGCCGGAGAGCCTCCCAGTCGGCAGCGCCAAAGTGCCTCAAGCGCCGCCGGCTAGGAGGTTCGGGTGGCCGTACTGGAGAAATAGGACAGGTGACCGAGATAAGTTTATGGTTGGAGGAGCCCAAATATATATATATATATATATATATATATATATATATATATATATATATATATATATATATATATATATATGTTAGTATAGCCAGGTAATAGATTCTCTTTTAAACAGACGAGGTTAAAGGCAATAGCAGTTTCAGCATTCAGGATTTTATTGTTACAGCTTTCAATAGTTCTAACAATTTTCCTCTGGGGTTCAGAGATGAGGTACAACAGGTTAGCAAAATTCATGGTGGATCCAACGTTTCACAAGTAAACATCTTGCATCTTCAGGGAATGGAGAGGTAATGATTAGAATAAGGACAAAGCAACATATTTATACAAAATTCGAGGATCAAGAATAGGTAGGTGGGCGGAGCTACTGGGTGTGGGGTGGCTGTTCATTGGTGGAAGGCAGTCTATTCGCGAGACTGGCACTACATCTTATCGGTGGATGGTTGTTGGCTGTGGGTGGCTGTGATTGGTTGGTGTTGTCAGTTGTGTGCTGAGCACGGAAAGGTAAGGGAGGGGGGCACAGGGCGAGAGGAAGGGGGCAGTATGCCTGTAGCGCTTGCCTGAAGGAAGAATTTGAAGGTCTTGTGTTTGGTTGTTGATGCTGGGGTTGAGTGTTTGGATGTATAGAGCTTCTAAAATAGCTAGTCTTCTGGGGTCTGATTCTTTGTCGAGTATGGTAGTTTGTTTGTCTAGGTCGGCGCGAGTTAGGGCAAGATGGTGGGGGGCTTGATAGTGATCTTTTATAGCGCCAGATTGAAGGTGGAGGGTTAGTCGACGGGAAAGGCGAGTCTGTGTCATTCCAACATAGGATAGGGGTCCACAGTCCCCAGAGGTGCAAATATGCTGGTATATCACATGATCGTCTTTCGGTTGGTTGGTGGAAATGGGGCGGTTACGGAGGACAAGGTTGGAGGTCTTAGGAGATTTGTAGTAAATAATTAGTTTTATTTTATTGTCAGGGTTGGTGGGGAGGACGTTTTTGTGAATTATTTCTTTCATAATGGATTCGTCTGTTGTGTGGTCGGAAGATATGTAGTTTCTGTAGAAAAATGTAATGTCATTGGCCGGGTTGGTGCTAGGGGGGTCTTGTTTGTACCATTTTTCTAGGTGGTGGTTGATGGCATTGGTGACGTCAGTGTTGGAATACCCATTGTTGACTAGGACCAACCGAAAGACGATCATGTGATATACCAGCATATTTGCACCTCTGGGGACTGTGGACCCCTATCCTATGTTAGAATGGCACAGACTCGCCTTTCCCGTCGACTAACCCTCCACCTTCAATCTGGCGCTATAAAAGATCACTATCAAGCCCCCCACCATCTTGCCCTAACTCGCGCCGACCTAGACAAACAAACTACCATACTCGACAAAGAATCAGACCCCAGAAGACTAGCTATTTTAGAAGCTCTATACATCCAAACACTCAACCCCAGCATCAACAACCAAACACAAGACCTTCAAATTCTTCCTTCAGGCAAGCGCTACAGGCATACTGCCCCCCTTCCTCTCGCCCTGTGCCCCCCTCCCTTACCTTTCCGCGCTCAGCACACAACTGACAACACCAACCAATCACAGTCACCCACAGCCAACAACCAACCACCGATAAGATTTAGTGCTCGTCTCGCGAATAGACTGCCTTCCACCAATGAACAGCCACCCCACACCCAGAGTAGCTCCGCCCACCTACCTATTCTTGATCCTCGAATTTTGTATAAATATGTTGCTTTGTCCTTATTCTAATCATTACCTCTCCATTCCCTGAAGATGCAAGATGTTTACTTGTGAAACGTTGGATCCACCATGAATTTTGCTAACCTGTTGTACCTCATCTCTGAACCCCAGAGGAAAATTGTTAGAACTATTGAAAGCTGTAACAATAAAATCCTGAATGCTGAAACTGCTATTGCCTTTAACCTCGTCTGTTTAAAAGAGAATATATATATATATATATATATATATATATATATATATATATATATATACATATATGCTGTATATATATATATATATATATATATATATATATATATATATATATATATAATACAACCTGTATATGCTCTTTTTAGATAATTAATTTCATTAGTTAGTACATTCTTTAATAATGTATTTGCGTTATAGTATTTAAGTAACTGCTAAATACCAATTCCAGATACATAGATTGATAGTTAAATAGATAAATATATAGAGATATAGTTCGATTTACATGGATACACTGGTCACACAGCTCTTACGATCAGGGTAATTTTGCATGAAGACATGACTAAATATTAGAATGTATACAAGAAAATTAACATAAAAGAGCGTTCTTTTGGCCATTTGATCACTTGCAAAGATTTGATTTTAACTATAAACCAGAATATTATCCCTACATATACAATCATAAAGACTACAAATATTGGATTCTGCTTTCGCTTAAAAAGGGGAGGCTGAACCTTACACCCCAATTCACCCTGTATAAGAGATTTTGTGTCTGGCATTATACCATCTTAATACCAATAGAAATACTAAGACTCGCTGAAAAAAAAGCAGCTCTCTATGTGTGTGCGTGCGCGCACGAGCGCAAATTATATGAAAAATCTATCTAGTCATTGAAAATTGTTCAAATTTCCCGCAATTTTTGTCTGGCTTTTCCTACAAGCATCCCCTACAACGGTGCGTTCTCGTTTTCCCATATTGAATAATAAAAGGTGCTGAAAAAAATATGTAATATCTATATTTTTTGGGTAGCTCAAATTTCGACATGAAAAAGGTCGAATCTTGGAAAATATCGGAGATGCGGCCATTATCTAAACGCTCTACCGTTGCTATAATTATAGTCCTATATATAGTGTGTAGAAGGGGAACGAAGCAGAGCAATATACAAAAATGTAGTTTCATTTGGGAGTTGCCAATATATCTATCTATCTATCTATTGCCTGACGCCGTGATCCCCGAAGGGGTGGCCAAGAACGAACCGCCCCCATGCACCTCTGTCCCCAGTCAGTCAACGCCCTTCCCCCCAACCAGCACCGCCTTCGTTCATGTACTTCCTCACTCCGTCCTTCCACCTCTCATTCGGTCTACCTCTCCCTCTCTGTCCCTCCACCTCACTCTCGTACACCCTCTTAGTCATTCTCTCGCTTTCCATACGTTTCATATGGCCGAACCATCTCAAGTTGTTCCTTTTCACACTTTCCAGCACATCTACCTCCACACCACACCTCCTTCTTACATCCTCATTAGTCTGTCTATCCCTCCATGTATCTCCGCAAGCACTCCTTAAGTAATTCATTTCCACTGCTCTCACTCTTGGTCTGAGTCTCTCAACCAACGTCCATGCTTCGCTTCCGTAAGTCAGTGTCGGGATTACCACCACACTGTCATGCAAGGACTTCTTCACTTCCATACTGACCACCCTATTTCTTGTTACTGCTTTTAGCGTTCCTACAACCCTCTTCCCCTGTTGTACCCTCTCCCGCATTTCTTCATCCATAGTCCCATCTTTACTCAACACAATGCCCAGATACTTAAAAGAGTTGACGATCTCCATAGCCTGACCGTTCAGTTTCACCTCACACTCTGTGACTTCACCCCTTTCGAAGACCATAACCTTGCTCTTCCCCGCATTTACCTTCAAATTCCGTTTTTCGCACACTGTTCCAAACTCATTTACCAGACCCTGCAACTCCCATTCATTATCACTCATCAGAACTGTATCATCCGCAAACAGCAGTATAGGTAGCTTCCACTCAAATCCCTCCCTTTTCAGCGATACACCAACATCCACTGCTCTTGATAGTATTTCTTTCATTACTCCATCCATATATACAGTAAACAACTATGGGGACATCACACACCCCTGTTTCAAACCAACATTCAGGTCAAAGAACTCGCTCTGCTCACTCTCCACACGTACTGCCGCCTTTGCACCCACATACATGCTCTTCACTGCTTTCAGCAACTTGCCCTCTACTCCGTATATTCTAAGTACTTTCCACAAACCTTCTCTATCCACTCTGTCATAGGCCTTCTCCAAGTCCATAAAGGCAACATACACCTTTTGTTTCTTCTCCAGATATTTCTCCACAACACAATTCAGGGTAAAAATCTGATCTACACATCCTCTTCCCTTCCTAAAAACCTCCCTGCTCGTCGGCTATCCATTTCTCCGTTCTCGCTCTCACTCTCTCAATCACTACCCTACTGTATACCTTCCCTACTACGCTTAGAAGACATATTCCTCGGTGGTTACCACACACTCCTCTTTCCCCTTTGCCCTTATATAGGGGGACTATTATGCCAGTCTTCCAGTCATCGGGTGCACTCCCCTTCTCCCATGCTAGTTTGCACATTTTCCATACCCATTCTATCACTATCTCACCACCATACCTCAACAATTCCCCCACACTCCATCTGTTCCTGGTGCTTTGCCCAACTTCACTCTTTTCATGGCTTCCCAGACTTCTGACGTCCTGATCCCCACCTCCTCCTCCACTACTTCTCTTCTTCTCCCTCCCATACCATATCCAGCTATGTTTGCTGGCTCTTCATTCCTTACATTTAGCAACTCATTGAAGTACTCCCTCCATCTTTCGACTCTCTCTTGCTTCTCGGCTAGCATTCTCCCATTCTTATCTTTCACACCCTTACTGTTTCCCTTGCTACCTTCCCTAACTTTCTTGACTTCTTTCCAGAACAGTTTCTTACTCTCCCTCCATTTTACACTCAGATTCCTTCCAAATTCCTCATCTACTCTTCTCTTACTTTCCTTCACTACTCTCTTCACCACCCTCTTACTCTCCACGTACCTCGCTCATTGCTGTCTCTCGAAATCTTCATTCCCTCTACTACCCAACCACTCTCTATATATATGCTTTCTTCTTTTCTTCCACAGCTATTCTTACCTCTTCTGTCCACCATGCTGTGTCTTTCACTCCCCTCCCTCTTCTCCTCACACCACACACCTCCTCACATGCTGCACAGATCTCATCCTTAAACACCTTGCTCATCTCCTCCACTTCCTCCATAACTTCCAGGTCGAACCCACCTAGTCGTCTTTCCACTGCTCTCCTGTACTCCTTCCTGACTTCCTCCTCGACTTCCTCCTCCTGCAACCTCTCCACCCTCCTCACCATTCCACCCTCCTCTCGCCTCCCTCCAGCTCTCCTCACCCACTTCTTTTGTATCCTAACCTTAGCTACCACTACATAATGATCAGATATATGATCAATATATGATCTGTAGAAATCGCAAAACTATTATAATCATAGCTTTAGTCCCATAATTTTTGGGAAAATAGCTTAGTTTCTCCTACCAGAGACGTTTTCTATTAGTAAGCTATTGGAGAGAACTGAGATGTATAGGGTACTAATGTATAAATCTTGTATTCTAGCATCACACAGACTAATTCCCAAGAATTTTTATATAAATCCATGATTTTGGGGGCCACTGAGGGGGGTGGGGGGGGCCGAAGGGTGTCATATGGGTGTTTATGCCCTCATATTGTGGTTTCTATTGTTTACAGAAGCCTTTTAGACAAACAACACAATCAAACAAAATTGGGCTGAAGGGGAAACATTTTGTTGATTGGGAGGTGTGTGTGAAACCCCGTTCGGGTGGGTTATGGATGCGATATTTGTTTTGTTCCCTCCTATGCTATTCTCCTATGTTGAAAGAAGCATTTTAGAAGAAGAAAACAGAATTTGAAATTTTTACTGAATTGGGGGTGTCAGGTTCAGCCTCCCCCAAGGGAAGGTGGAAGGAAAGGATGGCAAAGAGGAGAGAGAGAGAGAGAGTGTTGAGATAGATCATAAAGAGAAATGGTGAAAGGGGTTGAAAGATTATACTGAGAGAGAGAGAGAGAGAGAGAGGATCATGAAGAGAGATTATGAAAAGAGATGGTAAAGGGTTTGAAAGATTATACTAAGCTCGGGAAAGAGTCTGGAAATACATACATTGATGGAGAGTAGTAGAGTGAGAGTATGTGGGTGTGAGTGTGGCTGAGTGAGTGTGTGAGAGTGTGTTAGGGAGTAAGTGAAAAAAGCCTAAGACGACAGGGATTTATTAGAGTATACAGAGTGGGAGTATGTGGTGTGAGTGAGAGTGTGTTAGGGAGTAAGTCAAAAAGCCTAAGAAGAGAGAGACTGATGGAGAGTAACAGAGAGAGAGGAAGCGTGTGTGTGAGTGAGAGTGAGAGTGCGTTAGGGAGCAAATGAACTATACGCCAAAGACGACAAGGATTTATTAGAGTTTACAGAGAGAGAGTATATTGGTGTGTGTGTGTCTGGGTGTGTGTGTGTGAGAGAGAGTGTGTGAGTGTGAGTGTGAGAGTGTGTTAAGGAGTAGCCTGAGTGAAAAAAAGTCAGGGTTCGATTAAATTAACAGAGTGGGAGTATATGAGTGCGATTGATGAGAGAGTGAGTGTGTGTGAGGGAGTAAGAGGGAGGACAAGCCTAGAACGGCAGAGATTGATGGAGAGTAGCAGAGAGAGAGAGTGAGAGTGTGTCAATAAATGTGTAAAACCAGGTGTGGGTGGATGCGTCTTTAACCCTCTCACGTTCTTGACGCAATTTTGAGCCCATTAGGGATACTTTAAAGCCTTTGTTACCATCAGGGGTATTTAGAAACCTTTAGTTTAGTTACTTCAACCTCTGCAGCTGTCTTTGAGTTAGCTGTGGGCAGAAAACTAATTTTGGAGAGGTAATTATAAGAATGAGAGAACTCTATTTAGTATTGCTAATCTGGCAACCTCTGCGTCATATGGTCGTGAGAGGGTTAAGATAGAAAGTGTGAATGAAATTGAGCGTGTATGTATACGTGTGCGTGTATGTGTGTGTGTGTATGTGTGTGTGAAATTTAGATATGATTCAGAATGAGTAGAAGAAGAGAGTGCAAGTGAAAGCTAGTGGGTTTGTGTGTGTGTGAATTCATATTTGAGTAAATGTGAGAGTGAGTGAATGTGTTTAGTGTGTAAAGGTTTGTACGAAGTTATGCAATGAAAATAGGAATGCGGGCCAATAGCGTGACTAGCTAGGTTAATGATACTAGTGTTTTCCCAGATCAGCCCTGGATGTGTAAAGGCGAGAATGAATGTGCGAGTTTGAATGCTAAAGTGAGGCAGTGTGAGGATAGGAGTGTGTGAGTTTGAGTGGTAGATTGAGGGAGTGTGTGAGTTGGAGTGATAGATTGAGAGAGTGTGTTTTTTGTTGTTTGTGTTTTTTTCACTATATTCCAACTTACTCCCTCTCGGGCATAGGCTGAGAGCCTGGACATTCACAGCTGTACAATGAGCAATGAAGCCCGTGAGGTCTTGTTCCAGTCTAGGGAGTGAGACATGTGAAGCACGTAAAGTACAACGAGCACCTGCCATCTTGCCCTCACATGAGGCACGGTGCTCACTCATGGCCCGAAGTGACCCCATCTCTGAAGACACCTCGTTCCCGTGCTTCACTGTCTCACCCCCTACACTCGGACTCTCACTCTTACACACACACACAACACCACCTGTTGAGCAGATAACTCACCAGGCATTGCACCCCTATAGCATATTTTGAATATGGGAATACTCATACAGTACTATTGAATCAGGGAACAATGAGGGTATTTTATTTGCGTTTCGGTGGGCTTTGTGGTAATGCACTGATACTAGGTACAGCACAAATTCCATCCCAATAATATCTTCCCATTGATACATCGGGATTTGAACCCGGGTCCTTTGGATTACCAGGCCAGTGGCAAGACCACTCCGCCACACCTCCCCTTGTGTGAGAGTGTGAGTTTGAGTGAGAGAGTGTGAGACGAAAAGGTGTGAGTTTGAGTGATAGGTTGAGTGTGTGAATATAAATGTGTGAGTTTGAGTGGTAGATTGAGAGAGTGTGTAAAGATGAGTGTGTGAGTTTGAGTGATAGATTGAGAGAGTGTGTAAATATGAGTGTGTGAGTTTGAGTGATAGATTGAGAGAGTGTGTAAATATGAGTGTGTGAGTTTGAGTGGTAGATTGAGAGAGTGTGTAAATATGAGTGTGTGAGTTTGAGTGATAGATTGAGAGAGTGTGTAAATATGAGTGTGTGAGTTTGAGTGATAGATTGAGAGAGTGTGTAAATATGAGTGTGTGAGTTTGAGTGGTTGTTGTTGTTGCTTTTCCCTAAGCTGCCTGGCCGAACAGCCCCGAGTCCCTAAGGAAGGCCATGGCCACGGTCGGGCTTTCCCACAGAGCTCTCAAGGAGTGTAGATTGTGTTGTTGGCGTAAGTGAGTGTGTGAAATGCAGTCTTTTATGATGTCTTCTATGATGGTATGGGGTGCTGTGTTACAACCTGGACAGGTGTCGACGACGGAGTCATCCAGTCTCTTCTGATAGCTCAGAAGGGCTGGATGGTGTCCCCATCTCAGCCTGGCCAGGTGGACTCTATCCTCGCGAGGAAGGGAGGATTCAGAAGGAAGGGTTTTCGGGAGGTCGTGCCTGCAGCTGCGTGTTGTCTATGAGTGAGTGGATGGAACGGCGAGAGATATGAGTATGGATGTGCTTCTGGAAACTGGTTTGGGGTTGCCAGGGAGGGAGAGAAGATAGTATTTGTGTGTGATAACGTGTGCTGGGTGTTGTTTTGAGTGGTAGATTGAGAGAGTGTGTAAATATGAGTGTGTGAGTTTTAGTGGTAGATTGAGAGAGTGTGTAAATATGAGTGTGTGAGTTTGAGTGGTAGATTGAGAGAGTGTGTAAATATGAGTGTGAGTTTGAGTGGTAGATTGAGAGAGTGTGTAAATATGAGTGTGTGAGTTTGAGTGATAGATTGAGAGAGTGTGTAAATATGAGTGTGTGAGTTTGAGTGATAGATTGAGAGAGTGTGTAAATATGAGTGTGTGTGTTTGAGTGATAGATTGAGAGAGTGTGTAAATATGAGTGTGTGTTTGAGTGATAGATTGAGAGAGTGTGTAAATATGAGTGTGTGAGTTTGAGTGATAGATTGAGAGAGTGTGTAAATATGAGTGTGTTAGTTTGAGTGATAGATTGAGAGAGTGTGTAAATATGAGTGTGTGTGTTTGAGTGATAGATTGAGAGAGTGTGTAAATATGAGTGTGAGAGTTTGAGTTATAGATTGAGAGAGTGTGTAAATATGATTGTGTGAGTTTGAGTGATAGATTAAGAAAACAAAATCGAATGTTCAGTGCTACGAAATTATGAGTGTGTGATCTAGAGTGTAAGTTTATAGAGTCTGCGAGTGAATGCTAGAGTATACGAGATATATAGATAGATGGAGAGAGACACATAGAGTGAGAATGAGTGTGAGTTTATTCCTGCCAAGGCTATTAGAGATATCAATCCCGATTGTATGAGGAAGTGGATAAAAAGATAGCAAAGAAGAAAATTTGAGATATATATATATATATATATATATTTATATACTGTATATATATATATATATATATATATATATATACAGTATATATTATATATATATATAATTTATATATATATATATATATATATATATATATATATATATATATATATATATACAGTATATATATATATACAGTATATATATATATATATATATATATATATATATATAAAGAGAGATAGGCCTATATATAGATAGATAGATATATAGATAGATTGAGAGAGAGAGAGAGAGAGAGAGAGAGCGGTTTACTGGTACGAGGATTGATGTTAGGCTAGCTATAAAAACAGTGAGGCAAAGGAGACATGGGGTCCAGACTTTGTGGGGCCACCCAGCGAAGAGAGAGAGAGAGAGTGTGTGTGAGTGAGGAGAGAGTAAGAAAATTAGCTGATGGAGGTAGAAACACATGAAGAGAGAGAGAGAGAGAGAGAGTGAGTGAGTGAGTGAGTGAGTGAGAGAGAGAGAGAGAGAGTGGGGGGGAGTGGGGTGTTGATTGATTGGATGTATATTATGCGTCAAAGATATATTATAAGGGCACGCATACATGAAATACTAGGAACTAGACTATTAAAGAGAGAGAGAGAGTGAGTGAGTGAGTGAGTGAGTGAGTGAGAGAGAGAGTGAGTGAGAGTGAGAGACAGAGTGGGGGGTGGGGGCAAGAAGTACTGATGGATGAGAGAGAGAGAGAGAGAGAGAGAGAGAGAGATAGAGAGAGAGAGAGAGAGACGGAGACGTGTACTGGACATTTATAGAATATCCTTACAAACTGTGGTGGATAAAGAAGAAATTGAAGAAAAAGACTGCAATGGAGGAAGGAAAAGTTGCAAGTAAAGAAAGCCAGATGAGGAAAAGAAGAAACGGAAGGAGGGCATTAAGAGACGGAGGAGGAAGAAGAAGAAGAAGAAGAAGAAGATGAAAGGGGAGACAAAGAAGAAGAAGAAGAAGAAGAAGAAGAAAAGGAAGGGGAGACAAAGAAGAAGAAGAAGAAGAAAAGGAAGGGGAGACAAAGAAGAAGAAAAGGAAAGAGGAGGAGGAGGAGGTAAGGCAGAAGAAGAAGTGGGGACCTGGAGGTGATGATCCGTGAGAAGGGCAACGGAAGAGCGAGCAGATGACGCGATGAAGGAGAACAGACGAGATAGAAAACGCATTATAGTTTATTTGTAAGTTACCCCTTCTGTACCAGTGACGTCTTTGGTATTTTTTTCAGCTACATTTACACAATTTTATAGAGCTTAGTAAGAGTATATGGTAACTAAAAGGATTATTTGAGATAGTCTGTGGATTCTAAGTGGTAGACGTCCTTCCTAAGCTGAATATAATCGTCTAATAGTAGCGTAAATAAAAGTGAAAAGAACGTCGCCAGTACAGAAGGGGTTAATTGGTGGGTTGGTGATAATATGAATTTATTCAGGTTCAGGAGTAATTCCTAGCGAGGCCTTCCATTGTGGTTATCCCACACAGTGCCAGGGACGTCCTTTTTATGATATTCTGGCAACTATTAGACGATTTTATTTAGCTTAGGAAGGACCTCTAGCAATAATAAGGCTTCACTATATCTCCACCAACTCTTTTAACTATCACAGATCCTTCCTAAGCTGCATAATATCGTCAAAATATAGCTAGAATAAAATATGACACACGTCGCTGGTACTCAAAGGGTTAAGGCCCCCATCAATTATCCCTTCCATTATCCCTAATCATTAGGCTATCATAGTGCAGTTGGGTATGAATACATGCTTAGATTAATATCCAGCACGAGAATGGATATTATATCGTAGGCTTGTGCATACTTTCATTTTTACTGGAGTAACTTTTTGAGTACTAGCTTTTACTTGAACTTAAGTAAAATTATTTGGTACTTTTTACAGGCCTGCCCATTACCCAGCACTATTGTATTTATCCTTTCTATACCCTTGATTTTTAGCAGTTTACCCAACTCATATATACAAAATAGACCTAACTATATATATATTGTATTTACCCTTTTTATACGTTAGCCTTTTTTTACAGTGTAGGTACCAGGATAGCAGACTAAGGGTGGCCATGTTTTTCTTTCTGAGTGTCCCCTTCGTCCATGTTCTGTGGTGTGGGGGTAGCTTATATATTGAAAATCTGATTTCGGGGTAGCCTATATGCCATTCTGGTTTACATATATCGTTTATTGTTTTTAAAGTATAATTCATCCCCGTCCCACATATAAATAAATATATACTACTACTACTACTACTACTACTACTACTACTGTGAATTTCTTTGTTTTTTATTTAATACAGTATATTCATTATATTTTGCAAACATCATATATTACTCTACTACTACTACTACTACTACTACTACTACTACTATGTTGATTAGCCGTGTTCCTGATTACAAAAGTAGTTTAGAAATAGTTTGTTCAATTGATAAAATTATACCCTATATCCACCCCTATTCTCAAACACACACGCACTCTCTCTCTCTCTCTCTCTTTGTTTCCTTCACCTTTATATTCCACTGCTAATTTTCTCTTTCCTCCTCCTCCCTATCTCTATTTTTTTTTCTCTCTCTCTCACTTTTCTCCTCTCTCTCATTTTTCTCCCACATTTGAAGGACAGAGCCAACCGGAAATGAGAACGGAAGTTGACATTGAGGAGCGGGAAACGGGGTGAGAAACAGGATGTGTGAGAGAGAGAGAGAAAGAGAGGTAGTTAGTATTGCCATCTTCATCTTGCGTGTGTGTGTGTGTGTGTGTGTGTGTGAGAGAATGAGAGAGAGAGACACAGAGAGAGAGACAGAGAGCAAGGTACCGGTAGTTAGTATTGCCATCTTGCATGGGTGTATGAGAGAGTAACATAGAGCTACATACATACACAGACTGCACAGACCATGCGACCCCTACTAGGCAGTCCAGACGTAAATGCTAACATAGAATTTGCTACAAAGTGGAAGGTAAGGATAGCAAAACACAAAGCTCTCTCCCCACCCAGCACTCCATTCGACCTTGGGTCGGCACGAAATCTAGTTGGGGAAGCAAAGTCCCCAGAAGAATGAGAACATGTCTACTAGGAAATTCATAGTAGAGAAGGAAGTTGAAAAATATTGTATACCACCTACGCTTCATTACATATTGTATACCACCTACGCTTCATTACATATTGTATACCACCTACGCTTCATTACATATTGTATACCACCTACGCTTCATTACATATTGTATACCACCTACGCTTCATTACATATTGTATACCACCTACGCTTCATTACATATTGTATACCACCTACGCTTCATTACATATTGTATACCACCTACGCTTCATTACATATTGTATACCACCTACGCTTCATTACATATTGTATACCACCTACGCTTCATTACATATTGTATACCACCTACGCTTCATTACATATTGTATACCACCTACGCTTCATTACATATTGTATACCACCTACGCTTCATTACATATTTTTGTTTTCTTTGTTTTTCTTTACCTCTATTACTCCAACCTTCTCAAAATGCATGTTTACACTCCTTTTGAATATGTCAATTGTATTTTATTGTACCACTTTCTTTGGCAGTTTGTTCCACTCATTGACCACATTGTAGGTGAATATGTGGTTTGTGACATCGAGAGATTCGCCCTCCTGTTTTTTTGTATTTCATTTATTTCCCCGAGTTGATGAACTATTATTGAATTGGAATTTTGAATCTACATCAACTTTGTCAAAGCCCTTTAATATCTTGAAACATTCAATTAATTGACCTTACAATCTTCTTTTCTTATATTCTTTCATGATATGATATAATATATCTCAGTGACGGTATCAACTTTGTCGCTCTACCCTGCACTGACTCGAGTTTTTCAATGTCTTTGTTCAGATAAGGAAACCAACATTGCACAGGGAGAGAGAGAGAGATTTACATAGATTTACATTTATACACTGGCCACACAGACCTTACGATCCAAACGAGGTGGTCAGGACTTAATTCTAGTAGAGATGGGAAATCCGATAGAAAAGGAAACTTGAAGGAAAGGATAGAAAAGAAGAGAGAGAGAGAGAGAGAGAGAGAGAGAGAGAGAGAAGCAGGAAGTGAGAGAGGAAATAAGAAGGAAATTGCCGCGGGTAGAAAGGGGAGGGAATTGGGGAGATGGGAAGGAATGGTTGAGTTTTCTTCCCCTCCTACCCCCCCCCCCCCCCCCTCCCTTCTCCCTCATGGTTAGCCCCATTAGTTTTCAGATTTTAAGACGTTTGCCCCATTAGTTTGGCGGTTTCAATACCTTTCGCCCATTTCTTTGTCAATATTAAGACTCATGTCATTTAGGTGTCGATTTGTTTCCTGGCGAGCGATAGCGAGCCTGTAATTTAAAAGGGCTGGGAAATATTTCTATCGAAAAATGTACACATATATCTTGAAAAATATATTTATTTATTTATTTATTTTTTAAAGATTGATGGAAGTCTATGGAGGAAACTAAACAAAATTATAAAGAGATACATAAATGAGGAAATTAATACGCCCATCCCCCTTAAAATATTGATGATAATATATAAATAAAACGAATCCGGATTGTTATATATTTAATAACTAAGCCTTTTGGTATTATTGGAAAACGATATCATTCAAGAAACCTCTCTCTCTCTCTCACGTAACCTCAAACCTAGTCAACAATGCAAGGAGGTTGTTAAGAAAGCAAACACAATTATTGGTTTCATAAGCAGGTCCTTTGAGCATAAATTCAAAGATGTACCGGTAATCCTCACTCTTTATAATTCCTTAGTTTGCCCACTCCTGGAATATTGCGTTCAGTCCTGGTGCCCTTACTATCAAAAGGATATAGACAAACTGGAAGGTGTTCAACGCAGTCATTAAAATGATACCCAGTCTAAAAACCAAAGCATATGAGAAACGTCTTGAAGAATTACATCCGTTTCCCCTAACAAAGCGTAGATTACAAACATTTTATGAATGGAGGATGCCTTTAGGCACATGGACCTTTTTGTTTTATCTGTGTTTTTCCTTCCTCCGTTCATTGTCTCTTTAAAAAAAAGAAACAACAAAGAGGCAACCTAATTAAAGTTTTTAACATCATCAGAGGCATCGACAATATGAACTGTAGTAAATACTTTACGATTGACCGATCAAACTACACACTGGGGAAATGGTTGCAAAATCATTGGTAAACCTTTCAACTCTCATCAATCCAAAAATGTCTTTTTCAATCGAGTTGTCAACTTGTGGAATGGACTTCCCCGATATGTTATAAACTGCAACACTGTTGACAAGCACCTTGCTCTGAATCCAAGGTTGACCGCATTTGTAAATTAATATAAATGTTATGCGACGCTATAATTTAGCACGCTTTATACCAGTTCGTTATTTCCACCATAGGAAAGCTCAGAACTATAAACACTCAACGGGAACACAGCTGACTTTAATACATAAACCTTATATCAATCAATCACCACCAATGTCACAGAATACACAGTTTCGGTACACAAGTTTTATTTCTTTACTAGCTAGGGTACAAGGTAAGACAATAGGATTGAGTCTCATCTATATCAAATGAGCTCAATATAATCATACAAGAATAATACAATAAGTATTAATGTTCCTGCTTAAAAATACTGGCAGGAATACATAATATGCAATTGCAAAATAGTATCAATTAAGTATACAAGATAACTATGTAAATTATAGTATAAATAAACACAGAGAAGTTAGTCTCAAACAATAAATAATATCCTGAAGGTAAATGGCAAACGTGAGGTAGCGAGTGAAGCGAGGTAAATAGACAATTCTGCGTAGGCACACACACAGTGACAAAGTTATATGCAAATAAGGATATTAATTGAGAAGTGAATAACTTGACGTTAATTCAACATAAGAAAAGAAATAAATCTAAATCAACTCACATAGTTAAAATAATGAATACAAATTCAGTGAGTAAGTAAATAATTATAATAGCCTGTGTGCGGGGCTTAAAATCTATAATTATAATAGCCTGTGTGCGGGGCTTAAAATCTCGCCGTGAAGAAGTTAACGCGACGTGATAATGACAGGAGTTTACATTCAACTCAAAATAAGGCTTAAACTCAGGTTGAAGTCAGGAAGCATAATCTTTATAATAGTTTAACTAAGAGACTGACAAATAAACACTCTCTGTGAACATTTATACATGCAATCGCGTACCCAGCTAATAACAACACATAAAATAAGATCTGATTGAGTGTTCACTGGTATTTACGTATTTTGTGCATGTATATTTCCCGAACGAATATATGTATAGCTCTTATACGGAATATAGGAGACTATATCCCAAGAATTATATATATATCAATCCCATGTATAGAATTTGTTTTGTTCTCTCAAATCGAGTGGCGATGGCTAGAAGGAGACAATTAATAGTCTCTGAAGATGACGTTAAGTTGAACACTAACATATCTAATATAACCTTCGCAATAATCATCAAAACACTTTATCGAACAAGAGGCACTTTATTTGGTTGAAGTATAGAAGTAGGTGCCCATGAGAAATCTGGTCACACGTGGCGACTGAGTCCGTTGTCCATTCCTGTTGACACAAGGGGAGAAGTCTTCTTCACACGCTCTAACTAAAATATGCACTTCTAGCTCGCCTACACCACTTTTTCTTGGTCACCTCACACACAGCTGCTTGTAGAAACTTTTTAAGGGGATTTAGGCTAATCCCTACGGAAGTATATTCCGAGTTTAATTACCAGCTATTAAGCACGTTCGCCCCGAAAAGAGAGGTACCCGAAAGTGGAATCAACTTTGCCTAACAAATTCTTGGCTCGGGCAGGTAATGTTCCGTTTTAATTCAGGTATCTGGGTGGTGCGTTTCGGTATATGGGAGGCATAAGAATTCTAGTTTTTTATTATTGCCGAGGTTATTAAGGTTCTTAAAATTACAATACATACAGTATATGGTTACAAAGGTAATTTCAGTCTTTCTTTATTAATATTAGATGTATGGATGAAGAAGCTTTGATGTATGGGTGATAATTGAATTACAGTTTTGAATGTCTACAGGTATTTGGCATGTTATATGGAATGTCTTTATTATGAGGGAGAATATGGAGATTGTAGTTGTTGATTCCCGTAGTAGTTGTAACTGTAGTTATTGTATTTTGGATGAATACGTGGGAATTGAGGAGGTTGATGCCATAATTGCATAAACATGTCCTCCTCGTAGTCCAGGTCTGGTTCGGGTAGGAAATTCTCACCTCGGGCAGGGAGCGGCTATTTTTGGTGGGGATTAAAGTGTGGGAGCGGCCAGTTTTGGCCCACACAGGTAGTGGGGCTCTGTTTACCTTTATACTGGTGTTGGGGGAACTTATTTATTTATTTCTCCCTGTATTGTATGGAGGCAATTCAGCATGATGATGTTGGTGGCTCTTTTACATACGGGAGGAGGTTCTGGGGACGTCTTGGCTCATTCTCTTCCAACCCCGTCATCTCGATAATATTACCGTAATAGTGTTATTTCATTAATATTATCCCCCCTCCCTGCCATGTTAATCCCCAGGGAGGAATTTCATTTTCACATCTTTATCTCTCTGAAATACTGTTGGACACTAGAAACAGCAGTGTTTTGGAGGGCAAGCAACCTTGGGGGGTCGCTAGAACTGTTGCTGTTTGTTTTCTTTTGTATTACTGTGTACTCTCTCTCTCTCAGTGTGTGTGTGTGTGTGTGTATATCTATGTGTGTCTGTGTGAGAGTGTGTAGAATATACATAGGAAGGGTTGGGTGCAACAATCATGTGTGTGTGTGAGTGTGTGAGAGAGAGAGAGGTGCGAGGAAATAGGAAGGAAATTAGGAAAATAGTACAAAGGAAGTACAAAGGAAATCAAGCAACAACAGTCTGATCTAGTGACCCTTCTAGGCTGCTTGTCCTCCAAAACACTGAGGATCAAGTGTCCAAACAGTGGTTTAGAGTGGATAAGGGAACGTTGGAAAGGGAACTAATGTCCGTGGCAGGATTAGAAAGTTAGTATGGGACAGATGGGTTAGTAACTGAGGGGAGGATAAAATAAAGTTATTAATTTACAAACGCAGTCAGTCGCAGGTTTGATGCGAGATATCTGTCTAGGCGGAGTTTAAATGAATCAACGGTGTTGCAGTCTATAACGTCTCGGGGAAGCCCATTCCACAAGTTGACAACTTGATTGAAGAAGAAATTCTTAGATTTGTGGGAGTTAAAAGATTTACAAATAATTTTGCAACCGTTTCCCTGCGTGTAATTAGATTGGTCGATAGTGAAGTACTTACTACAGTTCATATTGTCGATGCCTTTGATGATTTTGAACACTTGAATTAAGTCACCTCTTAATCTGCGCTGGGTTAAAGGAAATAGATTTAACCCTTTATTGACGGCGCGCAACTTATGTCGTGTGAAAGAAATTTGGACTAAGTGACGGTTCACAACTTATGTCGTGTGCCATTTTCAGCACGTAATGTTGCAGAGAGAGAGAGCCGAGCGGTGTGAGGAGCGTAGTAAGGCTATGACCGTCGCACACCACCGCGGTGGGCCAACTGACATGAATCCCACCCTCCCCCACCCTCACTCACTCGCTACACAGGGAATTATGTAGGGAAAGTACATAATTACATGGTTTTTGCACTCGTGTTGCGCGATCGTTGCAAGAAAACTAGCAGTCGTACAAGGATGGTTGGGGTGTCATTGCAAAGCTCTGTTTATGCCCTTTCAGGGATAGATACTTGTTTTACGCTCTAGGTCTTATTTAGGCATGAAAATGATCACGTAAACAACCCAATTTAGGGTAAAAACACCCCGCTGGGCGGTACATATAAATTACCGCCTAGGCCGCTCCTTAGGTGTTAATTCTCTAAGACGCTCTTCGTATGGTTTGTTCTTTAGGATAGGTATCATTTTGGTAACTCTACGTTGAACTCGTTCTAGCTTGTTTATATCTTTTTGGTAATAAGGGCACCAGGATTAAACGCAATATTCCAGAAGAGGGCGGACTAAGGAATTGCAAAAGGTTAGGATGACTTCTTTGGATTTATGCTCAAATAACCTGCCTATAAAGCCAATTATTTTTTTGGCCTTCTTAACAACTTCTGAACATTGTTGACTCGGTTTTAGGTTACTCGATATTGTTACTCCCAGATCGGTTTCTCTGTTTACATTCTTAAGCTGAGTGCCATTCATCGAATAGTTTGCTTTCTCATTTAGGTATCTGATATGTAGTACTTTACATTTATCCGCATTGAAACTCATTTGCTAAATTTGGACCCAACATGACAATTTATCTAGATGTGTTGCAGATCGTCAACTTGTTCTTTTGAGAGTACGCTATTTGCAATCTTTGTATCGTCAGCAAATTTTGAGATTGTACAGGTGAGACCCTCATCTATGTCGTTGATGTAAATTAGAAAGATAATTGGCCCTAGTACCGATCCCTGGGGTAGCCCGCTACTTACATTGGTCCATTTAGATGCCTTACCGTTTATGACTACTCTTTGCTTTCTGTCGCTGAGCCAATTTTCTATCCATTTCAACACACCGTCTTCTATTCCATGCGCTTTTAGTTTTAGCAGTAAACGTTTGTGGGGAACTTTGTCACATACCTTTTAAAAATCAAGGTAAATAATATCTACAGCTTTACTCTCATCGTAGAGGTTGAGGATATCGTGGAAGAAGTCTAAGAGGTTTGTTAAACAGGAACGTTTTTTACGAAAGCCGTGTTGAGTATCTTTAAGTATGTTATTTTCCTCTAAGTGATTTACGAGTCTGTCTCTTATAACCATTTCTAGCATTTTACATACAACTGAGGTTAAGCTAATTGGACGATAGTTACTGGGTAGGGATTTGGTGCCTTTTTTTAATATCGGTGTTACGTTGGCTAGCTTCCACTGATCAGGCATAGTTCCAGACTTCAAGGATTTATTGAATAGTAATGTCAGTGGTTTGGAGAGCTCATCCTTAGTTTCCTTTAGAACTCTAGGCGAGATTGTATCAGGTCCAGGCATTTTATTTACCTTGAGTTTATCTAAACAGTTCAATACTTCTCTCTCTGTAACGGTGATATTGCTTAGAACATCTGAATTATCAATCTAAATCGGCGATGGTGTAGGGATATCACTGAGGTCTTCTGTTGTAAAAACTGATGCAAAGAAGGTATTGAGGGCAATACGCATTTGTACTTCGTCTTTGGTGTATTCTCCATTTTCATCGACTAACGGTCCAACAGTTGAAGTAACTACTTCTTTCTTTCTGATATAACTATAGAATTCTTTCGGGTTTGTTTTACTTTGATTCGCAATATGTAACTCTAGGGTCTTTTTACTTTGCTTAATTAACTTTTTGGCTTTGCGTCGTACCTCTACAAATTTCACCCGTTCTTCGTCATTTTGTGAGGATTTTAATCTATCATTAGCAAATTTTTTAGCAAGCAGACAGTTTGAAATATCTTTATTCCACCATTTGGGCTTATTATTATGGCCTGGACGCCGTATTTTCGATGGTATGCAGTCTTGCACTGCTTTTAGGTAAGTGGTTTCGAATAACTTCCAAGATGTATTTATGTCGTTATTGTTAATTTAAAAGCTTCAGTCAGTTTCTTTAAACATAGCTCTAAGTTTATGAACGTTTGCTTTCTTGAAATTAGGGACTTTCTCAATGCTACTATTTGGTTCGTTACTAGTAAACTTTAAAGTGAAAGTTATCGTACGATGGTCGCTGTTACTGAATTCATCACCAACATTCAAATTCTCTATTAATTCTTCTTTTGTTGCAAGTACAATGTCAAGAACGTTAGGGTCGGCGTTCGAACAAATTGATAAAGCGAACTCTCTTGCAAGTTCGCATACAAGTCATGTCCGGAGTGTAAAGTAAGAGTATCGCCCCACTTGGTCACAGGTAAATTAAAGTCGCCAAAAATTACGGTATCTTGTGAGTTACTTACATCTGCAATTTGTTCGTAAATTTCTTGGTCAGTTTACACTGATTGAGCTGGAGGTCTGTATATTAACGCAAGTATTATTTTTGTACCTTTATTATTCTTTATTAGCACAAAAGATGTGTCGACGTTCACAATTTGAGGTTTTGACAAGAGGGTAGGGTTAAGACTTTCTTTGATATAAAGTAAAACGCCACCTCCATTTCTATTTATTCGGCTTTTCTCAAACATTACATAACCGGGAAGTGAATATTCTGCTAAAAAGTCTCTATCTTCTGTATTGATCCAAGATTCTGTTATGCCAATCACATCATAATTTTCTGTAAACACTAGCTCCTCTAAATCTGAAAATTTATTGCGTATGCTACAAGCGTTTGCATAGAAAACCTTTAAATTTGTTATTTTAGAACTCACGGAACGCTCTTTAATAATATTTTTGGTTCTTGTCGGATTTATGTTCATGGCTGTCCTCGGTCCTCGCTGCTGTCTTCGGTCCTTATCGCTGGTGGTCCTCGGTTGCCTCTGTATTTTGCTTGGCGTTAGATGATTTATGTCACTGCTGCTTCTTCTCGGATGGCGTTTTTTGATCCATTGCTGCGGACTGCTTCGTGTAGGAGACGACCCATGCATGCTGAACCCACAGGGTTTAGATGAGTGCCATCCTTGCGTAAAAGAGTAGGCTGGTTATAGAAATTATCCCAGAGGTTGGTGAATTCAAATAGTGGGAGGGGGGGGGGGGGGGGGGGGGTGGGGTGGGGGGGCTGGGGGGGAGAGGGAGGAATTAAATAGAGGGAGGAAGGAGGTAGGAGGAGGGAGGAAGGGATGGAAGAGGGGAGAGAGAGAGAGCGAAGAAGGAGAGAGAGATGGAAGAGGGGGTGGAGAGAGAGAGAGAGAGAAAGAGAAGAAAGACATAGGGGAGGGGAAGGGAAGAATGGAAGCAAGGGAGAGTTGGAGAGGGAGGAGGAGGAATGTTGGAAGTGGATTGTCAATTTGGATAGTTCTTACCCCTTTGATTCCTTGAGGTCTTTCCTAAACTGCATACAATCGTCTAATAAATAGCCAGAATTATTATTATTATTATTATTATTATTATTATTATATGAGATGCCGAAGTCTCCAACCAGGGCGCAGAAACACCATCAAGATCAATCCACACAAAACACCCGGAGGCACTGGAGAGAGACTACGGCAACTTAGGAAAAAATAAAAACATATACTGTACTGTACATATACACATATTAAACACAGATAACATATTATGCAGTGGAGGATAGCAAGCATAAATATAATACAATAAAATAGAATAAAATAAGTTTAAAAATTAGAATTAATGCTGCAAAAAAGCATTAACTCTAGACTTAAAAATGGAGATATGAGCTGAATTGACTAGCTCATTTGGCAACTTATTCCATAAGTCAACCATGGCCGGCACAAAACACCGTGAAAACTGTGTAGTAGAAAAATGAACACGGCTCATGGCAAGATCATTAAGATTGCTTGTGAATCTAGTTGCACGAGCCCGGACATAGGGCCCAGGCAGAACCCCATGTAAGGGATGCTGAGGGTTGTTAAAAACTTTAAATAAAAGACTAAGGGCACCAACTTTACGTTGATGACACAGATCAAGAGACAAATGAGGTAGAATAAAACTGATGGAATTTAGCGACCTGTCAAGCAACTTGAGATGGCAGTCAGTTGCTGACAACCAGACAGGTGAGCAGTACTCGAAATGTGGCAAAATAAAAGCATAAAAAGACTTGATAACTGTGGCGTCACAAGCAAATGTTTTATAAACCTTATGAAGCAGACCAATTTTTTGGGAAATGGAAGAGGAGAAAGAACGAATATGCTTTTCAAAA
The DNA here is from genome assembly GCA_032716605.1 of Paralithodes platypus. NCBI lineage: Eukaryota > Metazoa > Arthropoda > Malacostraca > Decapoda > Lithodidae > Paralithodes > Paralithodes platypus. The sequence goes on from CM064549.1 coordinate 767,924, forward strand.
GTAAGTTTGGGATCAAGAGTAACTCCTAACAAACGCAGAGTATCCACATTCTCAATTTGCTCGCCAGAAACTTGTAGATAAGGATGGGGAGGATCCAAGGTACAAGATCTGCTGATGATAATGGAGTGTATTTTACTAGCATTAAGTTTCATGCCCCAAAGTTCACACCATGATGTAATTTTGGCTAAATCCCTATTCAGAGCAGTAGCAATTACGTGTCGATCTATTGGTGATGCAATTGACGCATATAAAGTTGTATCATCAGCATAGGAGATTAGTTTATTTTCAAGCTCGGAACACAGGTCAGCAGTAAAAATAATAAAAAACAAAGGCCCAAGGACACTGCCTTGTGGAACACCAGAAACAACAGTAACAGAAGGGGAATGACACCCATCAATGACCACAGACTGAGATCTTTTCGTCAAAAAATCTTCAAAGATCCTTAAAAAATTGCCACCAATACCAATGAGCTGTAACTTAAACAGAAGTGCTTTATGGTTGACTAAATCAAATGCAGAACTAAAGTCAATAGCCACGGACGCGAGACTCATGTCCCTGGTCCAATGAAGATTGCAAGTCATGGGTGAGTGTCAGAAGTGCATCACATGTACCCAGTCCCTCACGAAAACCAAACTGTGAGTTTGGTATCAAATTATGACTATTACAATAAGAGGAAAGGCGTCTGGACAAAAGCCTCTCATAGAGCTTGGATAGGATAGGTGTAATGGAGATAGGGCGATAGTCATTAGGAGATGATTAGGCAGTATTTTCCTTTGGAATAGGAGTGATAATAGCCTTATGCCAGCAAAGAGGAAAACTACCTGATTTCAAAAGCAACCTAAACACCACAGCCAATTTAGGTGCCAAGACCACTGCAACCTTTTTAAAAAAGAGAGGGAAAACCCCATCCGGGTCTGTGCCACCATAGGTATCAAGATCCAGCAAGTACCTTTTCAGTTCAGCTGATTTGAATGTCATTGAATGAAGAGGTTAAGGGGGGATGGGCGTATTTATTTGCTTATTTATTTATCTTTTTAGTAATATTATAATTATGATTTTTTTATTTTTAGTTATTACTGTTATTATTTTTTGTTTTTTTGTAGTTTCCTCCCTAGACCTTCATCAAGCTTAAACAAAAAAACATCTCCCAAGACCCTCCTTCAAGATAAATGTGTACATTTTTCGATAGAAAGATGTCCTGGCCGATGGCCGATACGTCTTAAATTACAGGCTAGCTAATGCTCGCCTGGAAAGAATCGACACCTAACTTGCATGGAAAGTCTTAATATTGGCAATAAGTGGGGCGAAAGGTCTTACAATCGCCAAACTAATGGGACAAAATGTCTTAAAATCTCAGAACGAATGGAGTTAAACATGAGGAAGAAGGGACCCCCCTTAAGTTTGGCCTAGATAGGAAATGACATCGACATTGACACTATTTTTGTGTGCAGTGCAGTTAACGTATTCAACATTATGTTTTGTTATAAGTTAAAATTCATACCATTCCACGATTGAAAGGAGATTTCCACTTGAGGGATCTTTTATGGACCCCTATTTCCCTCATGTTTAGCCCCATTAGTATGGCGATTTTAAGACCTTTCGCCCCATTTATATGCCAATATTAAGACCTTTCGTGCCATTTAGGTGTCGATTTTTTTCGTGGCGAGAGATAGCGAGCCTGTAATTTAAGAGGAACACGGCCTTCAGCCAAGTCATTTTTCTACCGAAAAATGTACATATTTATGTTTATGGGAATATTGTTTAAGCTTGATGGAGGTCTAGGGAGGAAACCAAAAAACAATATATGAATAAATAGACCAATAAACAAACCATTCCCCCTTAAATGATATGACCAATTGACCACTTGCGAGTTTCAGGCTATAAGGAAGTTGGAGCTGTAGACATCGATGGTAAATAGAAATGCAATAATTATGCAAGTTTTTGATGGCTAAAGAGTATGTTGAATTGGGTTTTATGTATTAATAAATGTACTACAAGCGTTTTTTAACAGGTAGTTCTCCTGAATACCAATATTTACAGCTCCATCTTCCTTATAAAACAAAACTCGCAAGTGGTCAATTAACGGTTTTGTGGCCATTATTCTTCTTCTAAGTCAATCATGCTATACCCTGCTCAGTAGAAGCTGGCCAACAATACTGACCCCTATAACCTGTATAACTGTAAAACCACTACAGCAATTGAGCTACTGTGTCCACCATTTGGGATGAGCTAGTCAGGGAATAAGTGTGGGATAGGCGTATTAATAAGTGTGGGATAGGCGTATTAATAAGTGTGGGATAGGCGTATTAATAAGTGTGGGATAGGCGTATTAATAAGTGTGGGATAGGCGTATTAATAAGTGTGGGATAGGCGTATTAATAAGTGTGGGATAGGCGTATTAATTTGCTTATTAATTTATCTTGATACTATTGTTTTTGTTCTTTTTAGTTTCCCCCCCCCCCCCTAGACCTTCACCAAACTCAAAAAACAGCCCCAAGACCTCCCTTCTAGATAACAAATGTGTATTATTCGATAGATAAATGTCCTGGCCGAAGACCGGTTACTACTAAACTACAGGCTCACTATCGCTCGCCAGGTAGAAAGTGGACACTTAAATGACAAGAAAGGTCTTGATATTGATGAAGAAATGGGACAAAAGGTTTAAGACCTTTTGTCTTAAAAATAATATTTCATGGTGTGATCGTCTAAACATTTCAAAACTAATGGGGCGAACGTCTTAAAGTCTCAAAATTAATGGGGCTTAACATTGGGGAAAAGGTGGTTTTCAGAAAAAGCCACATCTACCCCCCCCCCCTTTAAATTAGCCAAAGGTCAAAGGCATATAAATATTCTATTGGGTGAGCTAATGAACAAAATTGAATACACTCGGGCTGTAAAAATAATTAGCCATATATACTGTATATATTTGTTGTTTTCGTTCTGTGTGACGTACATTTCAGTGTTTATTAGTTTATTGTCGAGAGAGATAGAGAGAGAGCAACAGACAGAGAGAGAGAGAGAGAGAGAGAGATTTAATCCCTCAGTAATTTCGACATGAATCTTTTGTCTCACCCCATCTCTTTCAATACTTTACAAACACACACACGCACGCACACACACATATACACACACACACACCTACACACAACTTTCTCCCTCCACTCTTGGCATTCTTTTATCCACCTTCACCCCTTTATTCTTGTCAAATTGCAATATGTCCTTGTCTTGTTCTCCTTAAGGGGGTAGTACTCGCTTCTTCTGGCCCCCCTTCTCCCTCATACTTAAAATATATTAATTTTGAGGTCTTAGACGTTCGTTTCGTTAGTTTGGCGAATTTGAGACCTTTTGCCTAATGTTTGTGTTAATATTAAAATCTGTCGTGCCCTTTAGGTGTCGATTTTTTCCTGGTGAGCGATAGTGAGCATCTAATTTTAGAAGGAACCGGCCATGGGCCGAGATATTTTTCTACCGAAAAATGTACACATTTATTTGAAAGGGGATCTATAGGGTGTTTGTCTAAGCTTGATGAAGGTCTAGCGAGGAAACTAAAAAATAAACTAATAAATATATACCGGTATATAGACCAAACACCAAGCAATACCCCCTTAATATCTTCACTCGTCGTAATATCAATTTGATATTTGTATATTATTAGTAGTAGCAATGTGTAGTGTTATTTAGTATTTTGTTATTATTGGATTCATTATTATTATTGTTATTGTTATTATTATTTTTGTTATTATTATTAAATGTATTTTTATTATCACTTGTATTTTTATTATCACTTGTACTTGTATTGTTATTATATTTTATGTATTAATAATAGTAGTTGTAGTAGTAGTTTCAGTAGCTTTCAATGACAAACACACACACACACACACACACTCACTCACACTCTCACGTCCATTACCACTTGTTCACATTCAGACACTGCACCTCTCTCTCTCTCTCTCTCTCTCTCTCTCTCTCTCTCTCTCTCTCTCTCTCTCTCTCTCTCTCTCTCTCTCTCTCTCTCTCTCTCTCAACGTAGAGTTACCAAAATGATACCTAGCCTAAAGAACAAACCATACATGGAGCGTCTTAGAGAATTCAATCTATTTCCTTTAACCCAGCGCAGATTAAGAGGCGACTTAATTCAAGTGTTCAAAATCATCAAAGGCATCGACAATATTAACTGTAGTAAGTACTTCACTATCGACCAATCTAATTACACGCGGGGAAACGGTTGCAAAATTATTAGTAAATCTTTTAACTCACACGAATCTAAGAATTTCTTCTTCAATCGAGTTGTCAACTTGTGGAATGGGCTTCCCCGAGACGTTATAGACTGCAGCACCGTTGATGCATTTAAACTTCGCCTAGAAAAATATCTCGCATCAAACCCGCGACTGACTGCGTTTGTAAATGAATAACTATATTTTATCCCCCCCTCAGGTACTAACCCATCGGTCCCCTACTAATTTCCCAATCCTGCCACGGACATTAGTTCCAGGGCAGTAGTTCCCTCTCCAATGTTCCCTTACGCACTCTAAACTACTGTTTGGACACTTGATCCTCAGTGATTTGGAAGACAAGCAGCCTAGAAGGGTCACTAGATCTGTTGTTGCTTGATTTCCTTTGTACTCCTTTGTACTCTCTCTCTCTCTCATGCATACACATACAGTGGCAGAGTGGTCTTGCCACAGGACTGGTAATCCAATGGACCCGGGTTCGAATCCCAATGTGTCAATGGGAAGATATTATCGGGATGGAATTTGTGCTGTAGCCTACCTAGTTTCAGTGCATTACCACAGCACAACGAAATGCCAAAAATACCCTCATTGTTCCCTAATTAAATAGCACTGTATGAATATTCCCTTATTCAAAATATGCTACAGGGGGGCAATGCCTAGTGAGTTAATTGCTCAATATGTGGCATTCTGAGAGTGAGGGTCCGAGTCTGGAGAGCGAGATGGTGAAGCGCAGAGGCGGAGCAGATTCAGAGATGGGATTGCTTCGAGGCGCCGGGGTGCTTCGCATGTCTCACTCCCTAGACTGGAACAAGACCTCACGGGCCTCACCGTGTTCAGCGGTTGAGTGTGCAGTCTCTCAGCCTATGCCCGAGAGGGAGTAGTTGGAATATAGAAAAAAAAGAAAAAAAACACACACTTACTTTCACTCTCATTCACACACACACACTCTCTATCTCACTCTCTCTCTCTCTCTCTCTTTCTTTCTTTCTTTTTTTCTTGAACCGTCTAGTTTATAACTAACTATTTTTCCCTCTGAATTATTGTACAATCGCGCTAAGAAGTCATGACTCGATTCCCAGTACCTTTTGTTCAGAAAGTGCTATCTGGCAACTATTGAGGCGCTACTATATTCATATATTACACACCGGGGAGAACTGTATTGAAGGAAACAATACCAAAAACACGATATACAAGTATTGTTGCAATATATTTATCTCATTATGTGAGAGCAAACCAAATAATACGAAAGTTTAGACTAACCCGAACGAAAAAAATTGAAACTCGTAGTATTTCGCTCACATAGATTCAGGATTAAAATGTGGAGCAAGTTTCTTAATGCTTGTATTACTTTTTAAACCAACAATACTGGTAGAAAAGTATCTCATAAAATTAAAACCAACAGATAAAACTAATATTCAAACCATGAGTGTCAATAAATCACGTAAATAAACATATAACAGATTGTTTTATCCATATTTTATTCTCTATGTGGGACAACAGTCTGCCTGAAAAACAAGCGGTCTCCAGTATATTTTAGAAGAAAGCTTGAATACTCGAGAACAGCTTGTAATTTGTATAGACAAACGATGAATTTTCACTTTTAGAATATATAATAACCCATAGGGAGACCCATATAAAAACGGAAGATGGAAAGGCAAGTGTAAAAGGACAAAGGTGAATATAAACGCAAAGAGATTATACTCCCCCTCATATCCTGACAATGACTGACTCGGTCGCTGAATATCCTACCGTTCCTACGGGCCTGGGAGTGCAACATGCTAGATAGCGCATGTAAATTAATTACTCTCATTATTCTATAAAGAAATTGTAAACAAACATTACTTATATTTATTCAAGCTTCAACATAAATCAAAATTGGAGGGCATAAATAGGTTGATTTTCTAAGTAGGCCAATTACTGGGAATGTCCAAAGATCTATAGTTTAAAATTTGGAAACGACCGGGCTCCGAGGGGCAGTGGAGAGTTGCCAGCGGTAGCCAGATTTGGGAACTATTGTCCGATCCTTATAAAAAGCTAGTCATGACTTCTTAGCGCGATTGTACATACTGGTGTATAATATATACAGTATATATATATATATATATATATATATATATATATATATATATATATATATATATATATATATATATATATATATATATATATATATATATTTAAGTAAAAATATTTCCACACCAAAAGAAGTATAGAAAAAGGTAGGTTCACTGTACAAATTTTAAACATGTATACATGCGGTCAATTATTATTACATTTCAGAACATGCTAGAAAATATCGTAGGAGTATTTACAAAAATATATAATATATATGTTATATATATATATATATATATATATATATATAATTTAGAGAGAGAGAGAGATTAATAGATAGGTAGTGTGTGTGTGTGTGTGTACTAGTGAGTCTGTGTATGAGTTTTACATTATGAATTAAATAGACTGATTGCTGGCTTCATTATTGTTCTGTCATTATGTTTAAACGTTTATATGTTAATTAGATTCTTTGTTTTCATGATTAATCGGTTTTGTTATTTGTTTGTATTTTTCTTGTCAAGATTTTATCCTTTTAAGATTTTTTTGGATCTGTTTTTCTTTCTTTTGGAAGCTGTATTATTTATGATTTATGTTTTATCATTTGTTATCATTATTAATAATTATTTTTAATATTTGTTATTATATTGTGTAGTTATTATTTATATTTGTATTTATTATATTACTGTTTTCTATATTTTAATAAGTCGTAGGCGTGTGCATAAACCTTTTAATAAGTCGTAGGCGTGTGCATAAACCTTTAACCGTCTTGGTGGTGTAATGGTTAATGTGTCTAAAAATCTGTGTGTGATAACCCAGGTTCGAATCCCGGTGGATCACATAATTATATGCTTTCATTAATTTCATTGGAGGTCTTTGTTGGTGTGGTGAAATGAATAAAAAATAGATTATATATTATTTGTTTGTTATTATTTTATTATTTGTATTATTAGCCTAATTATTGTTATTTGTTGTTTATTATTTAATATTTGTATTATTTACTTTGTCCTCGCATAATAAGAAGGCTCAAAGAATCGTGACAAAAAAATAAACATAGTATTCATAATATCGTTTCCGTAATAATTGTAAACTTTCAGATTGGTTTTCATGTTATACTTTTATACTAAGAGTTACGATATATTAATTAATACTTTTATACTAAGAGTTACGATATATTAATTAATACTTTTATACTAAGAGTTACGATATATTAATTAATACTTTTATACTAAGAGTTACGATATATTAATTAATACTTTTATACTAAGAGTTACGATATAATAATTAATACTTTTATACTAAGAGTTACGATATATTAATTAATAGAATAATGAAATATATATATTTCTTAATTAATCATATTGTTTAACTTTTTCATTACAAAGGTGTCATTATTAATTCATATTATTCATTTATTGTGGATTTTTTTTAGATCGTATTTACCTATTCGAGTCCTAGATGTAGATTTTAAACTAAAGAAAATCGTCTTATGGTAACCAGAATATGATTACATTTACATAATCGTGCTGAAGGGGTTAAGGAGGGATGAACGTGTTTATTTGCTTATTGTTTTATATTTTAGTTTCCTCCTAGACCTCCATCAAGCTGTAAAAAAGAAAAACCCTAGACTACTCTTAAAATTACAGGCTCGTTATCGCTCGCCAGGAAAACATCGACACCTAAATGGCACGCAAGGTCTTAATATTGACAAAAACATTGAGTGTAAAGTCGTAAAATCGCCAAATAAATGAGCCAAACGTCTTAAATTCGAAAAACCAATGGGGCTAAACACGAGGAAGAAGGGGGGACAGAAAAAACAGCCCATCTCCCCTCAAACAGAATGAAACCAGCGTCACTGGAGCCAGTTTATCGGATACACATATTAATTGATTTGATTTTGCCGTTTATTTGTATAATAAAGTAGACTGTACCTTCTGTACTGGCGACGTCTTTATAATTATATTCTAGCTATATTTAGACGATTTTGTGCAGCTTAATTAAGAAGGATCTTTGGGAAAACTGAATAACATCGTCTAATACAGGCCAGAATAAAGTTAAAAGGACGGCACCGGTACTGTAAAGGTTAATATACAAAATACAGTCATAATGAAAGCGAATATTTCATGTAATAAACTCTATTTTAGTTTTTGTCTTTCTTTTATATTTTTACTCGAATACTTTGTCTCCGTTTTTTTTTTTTAACTCTGATACTTTGTCTCCGTTACCTTCGTCTCTACAGCACTCATATGACACCGGATTAGGTGGGTGGGACTCGTCAGCAATGGTCGGCAACCCATCTAGGGTTATGGCCTTGGCCTTGCTCGGGGTCTTGGGTCTCGGCCAGGCAGTCTGGGGAACAACAACAACAACAACCCGTCTAGGGGTATAAGCCTTATGCTCTCATCGGTGCCACTTGCAGGTGGCGAAATCTACATTAAATATTGTATATTTTTTTTCTGGACCCCTGCTTCCTCATGTTTAGCCCCATTAGTTATGAGATTATAAGACGTTCAGTTTGGCGATTTTAGGACTTTTCGCAACATTTCTTTATCAATATTAAGACCCTTCGTGATATACAGTATATATATATATATATATTGTTACGAGGCCGGGAGCCGGGGCAACCAGACGCTTAACTAGCCTAGCCCACAGCACCATACTACCCTGCAACAGACACGCTCTTAATATCTGACTCAAACACCAAGACACGCAGGTTATCTAGGAAAAATGGTTATCTTCCTCTTCTATCTATCTATCTATCTATTGCCTGACGCCGTGATCCCCGAAGGGGTGGCCACGAACGAACCGCCCCCATGCACCTCTGTCCCCAGTCAGTCGACGCCCCTCCCCCCAACCAGCACCGCCTTCGTTCATGTAGTTCCTCACTCCATCTTCCTCTTTGCTCTAGTAAAGCAGTAACAAGGAGACACAAATATATCTATTGTCCCCGAGTCTAGTTAATAGTGCGTGTAGCATGCAAGAGAACTTCTAAGGTTATTCTAAACTGCCCAAATATTACCTAACCATACCACTACTAGATTCCCAGAACAATCTATATCATGCCCAATCGCTTAAGAATTGAGAACAATACAGAGCAAAAACCATGGAAAGTCCAGTGCAATAAACTTCTGTGCCAAACCTATTTTCCCTAGCCTATGTCCTAATAATACACCGAGTGGCTCTCTTCAGCACAGCTCGGTGGTGGTGTTGTAAGGGATAAACAACTTTAATGACTTAACCCTTACAACATCAACTGGGGTTAGCTCAATACACCTGAGTACAATCGGGACAACCTCACCTAGTAACAGGCTCCACCCCTAGTCCCTGACTGCACCGAATGTATTGCTGCTAAAATTAAACAAGGCACAAGGGTTGGTATATCTTAGTTGGTTAAAGACTGGCTGCAACCGCTAAAGGGTTAACTAAGGTCCGAGTTAGAGGATGCTGTGTGGTGGAAGGGAAAAAGACAGTAGCCTATTATGGCACTGCAGGCCTACACACACACCCAACAACCTCGCTCCTCAAAGGCCTACCAAAAACTAAGTAAACAGGCCAATCCTCAAACCACTAGAGATACCAACCAGGCATAATATTCACACATAAATATAATAAGCACTGCAGCAGAATAATGGAAACGACATGGAAGAAGAAAAGGAGAAGCTTATACTCTAGATTGCCAGGAAAAAGAAATGCAGTATCTCTAACAAATGCAGAAAACTCCTGTATGCAAGATAATTACGATAGAACAATATTTTTATGATTAAATGACTCCCAGACTTGCTCTGCTACTATTCATTAACCCCTGTCCAACGGGGATGTTTGTAATTTCTACTACCTGTGTGGCGGGCATATTTACCCTAAATGAGCTTCATTCCATGCTCTTTTTCATGCATAAACAAGAGCCAGAGCGTAATACAAACATGTATCCGTGAAAGGGCGATAATAGAGCTTTCCAATGACACCTCAATCATCCTTGTATGACCAAGGGTTCTCTTGCAACGATCGTGCAACACGAGGAGAAAAACCCTAAAATACGGTAATTTCCCGAGATATTACCTTGCCTCGCGAGGCCAGGCAAGTGTAGGGGTGTAATAATGACACCAGTCACCTTGCTAGGTCCAGGCCAAGCGGTCAGAGCCCGGCTGCAGTCCTCCCAACGCGTGGACTCTCTCTCAGAACCGATAATGTGCTCAAAATCCCACCCGAATATTGTCGGGACCCGCTGAATAGGCCATGGTTCTCTCACCCGACAATTGTCGAGACCCGCAGCTTGAGTGTTAAGGACCAATGAAAATATATTCGGTATTTAGGGAAACTATGAAGCAAGCCTGGGACAGACTCCACAGCATATGTGCTCAGTAAGGGGTCTGTCGCTCGAGTGAGGCAGAAACACTGGGCCAGCCTCGAGAAGGAGGAAGGGAGCTCCAGACATTGCTAGACTCAACAATTATTCTAAGCTCCTAGGCTCTCATTAACTATACAGAAATAATCAAAGAAATACAAGACATCATTGTGTAAACTTATGATAAACAAAAACAATCACCCAATGGCTGAACAAAAGAAGTAAGTATACTCGTGACAACAAAACAGTGCTATCTCTGTGGCAACAGACATGGTGCAATCATGACGTCACTGCTGGACACGAGGGATACAAGAGAGATAGAGAGAGAGAGAAGTCATGACTCTCCCCCACAATAACAAATGCTATGTAAATTATAACTCACTCACAAATGACATAGGTTACAAAACTCATTTGGGAGTGACACCCTCACACCCAGGGGGAGTATGTTGGTGCATCTTGAAACAACAGACTGCTCATACTACAAGACATACACAACTACAGTTTTTTTTATAGTATTTTTATATTTTTTTATATTTTTGTACTTAAATATTTTCTTCTATACAGAGACACAGCAACTACTACTTTATGACCCTACGCTGGGCTACATACGGCAACCAACAAGCACCAGACGCAAACATGCTAATCAAACCAAAGTAGGAGGCTACACCAACACTGACTGAATGGCGAGGGTTCTCCTTAAAACATACCCTCCCGTAACAAACAATCATCCATAACATTATCAGTGCCTTCAACATGCCACACATCCAAACTGTGTTCCGGCAGCAAAACATCACCAGACACTGATAAACTGCCCAGTCCATCACAAGACCGGCACTTCTCTTCGCTCTCTCCAGCAACGGGACCTGCCAATAACCTTTCACTATTTCCACCTTAGTGATAAACGAGGCAGCCCCGATGCGGTTTATGGGATCATCAACTCTGGGTAATGGATAGGTGTCTGTCAGGGATAATGCACTAACACTACTGCAATCAACACAAAAACGGATCTTGCCACTCAGCTCAGGTTGCAAAGTCACTAGCAAAGACCACTCACGATATCCCTTATCCCTCAGACCCTTCTCCAACATGTAGTCCAGCTCTGCTTTTAAGACAGGCTGTCGAGCAGGATTTATACGGTAGGGAGCCAACTTGAGCTTTGCACTGTCTCCAGCCTCTATGTCGGGTGCCACCCCGGACATCAGGCCGGGAGAATCAACAAACATGCGGATGTACTGCCACAGCCTAGTAAACAACTCCTCTTGGCGCTTAGGAACAAGAGGTTGCAACTTATCTCGAAGAACAACATGCTCAGTGCCCTCCCACAACCCAGCCGGGACCGCAGCCTCTAAACTATAGTCTCTCTCCTTCTCCACCTCCGTCCCTAATACAGCCAGGTCATGAGAGGGACAATCTGTACCACCTGTGCAGTCACTCCCACAGTTCATAAGTGCCAAGGCTTCCCCGCCGATACCATACATGCGCACCCCCGCATTCCTTGCGGCTACACCTGCCTGCGCAATATCATCTCCATCAGCGCCACGGCCAGATGCAGTCGGTCTATGGTAGGGCCGTTGCATTTTAATAGGGCAGCATTGGGAGGCTATGCAACGGTCGGGCGTATATATTACATAGTCAACCTCACCAATCTGCTTGATGACCTGATACTCACCACAAAACTTAGCAGCCATGGGTCGACCCTGAACTGACAACCATGCCAAAGCCTCGTCGCCCACCTTGAACACCCTAGATATAGCCTGTTTGTTACAATGGTCTCTCATCTTCGTGTTGATGCTGCTAACCGGGATAGCCTCCGGGTATCTAGTGGTAGTATCAATTAAAGTGTGCAAGTATTTATCTCCTGAACTGGTGGGTAATAAGGGACCAACCATGTCAACTATGACACGATTCAATGGCGGTTCAACTACAGGTGTAGGGATCAAAGGTGCCACGGGTATTCCTAGGTGGGGTTCTCCAACTAGCTTACCAATATGACACATCAAAAAAGAAGCCACCGATGCATGCATATTAGGCCACCAAAAATGAGAATGTAGCCTATCAGTAGTCTCACATACCCCTAAATGACCCACCAGTGGTGCCACCTGCATTAGCCTAACCAGCCCTTCCCTGAACTGGGCAGGCTCCACTAACTGCTCCTCCCCCAAACCTGAGTTTGTATCCGGCTTCCACTGCCGATACAACAATGCCCCTTATACAACAAATTTCTCTGCTTGACTGTTCTTCCCACCAGTCGTACCAACCTTCTTAAACAAGAGGCCCAGACTCGGGTCCTCGTGCTGCAACTTGCTCAATTTGTTTCTAGGTAACTCCATCAAGGCAGTTACCTCTGACCTCTCGAAAATATCAGAAGGTTGAGTTGGTATCACTATGTCAGACTACTCGTCCGGCACTAGGTCACTCTACTAGTCTCGATAGCCTCACTGGGATCAGCCAAGCCCACAGCTGTCTCCGGACCAGTGTCATCTAGTAGTGCATCATGGGATGGCCCGCACTCATGGCTGTCGGCCCCCGCATCCACTAAATCATCCACCTGTTGTGCCAAATGTGCCACTGATTGGGTCACTGCACCAACAGGGTAGATAGAGTCCATGTTATCTTCTTGCAAACAACCACCACCAGGGGGCACAAAAGCAGCCTCAGCGATGACTATAGGAGGCGGGAAATTTACATCCCCTGCCAAGTTAGTCCCGATCAAAAAGTTCACCTCCTCAACTGGCAGAGCCTCCACTATAGCCACCTTACACTCGGCAGTCAAAAGTATGCACTCTAGGGTCACCGGGACTAAATCACAGAATTGTTCACTGTTGATTCCCCTGCGCATTACAAACTCTCCCATACTAATAGGTCCCCCTGTCAGATTGCGACACATGGATTGTTGCGCACCAGTATCCCTAAACGCCTTGACAGGGTAAGTCTGCTCCCCAACCCGTACAAATCCATCATATATGAATGGCTGACACCAATCAGGGGAAGTCTGGTTCTGCTCAGGTGGTGATACCATCTGGGGTGGCAAAGTGCTTACTACCCTGCTTCGCGCTGGCCAACACTGCCCCCCAAACTCACCAGTACCTGGCTTGCCTTTCACAGGCACCTCCCCTAATGTTGCCACCAACTGGACAGCCTTGGGTTCCTGGGTAGTCTTCTATTTAGCACACTAAGGTTTAATATGACCCACTTGCTTGCAAAAATAACAGCTCACTTCCGTAGAAGCTTGCTGGTTGTCAGCCTTGGTATAATGGTGTGTCTTATTTGTGGTACCTTTGGGTGATGATGGGTGAGCTGATACTGTGGCTGCTTGGTGCACAGGTCGGTCTCTCCTGTCACCAATGCTCCCCATGCACGTGCCACGCTGGGCGTGCAAAGTCATCAGCTCAAACTGCTGCTTCCCTTATTGATTTAAACCGCTTTTCTTTTAATTTTGACCCCATTGTCCTTTTCAACTATGCTTGTAAACTGCTCCATCAGCCAAACCTAACATGCCGCCTCCAAAGTATCAGCTGACTCTGAGTGCAGCCACTTAGCTAGAGTATCGCGCAGGTACCTGGCACATTGCACATGCGAGTCCCCTTCCCGCTTCCAAACCCCCCTGAAAGCCAACCTGTAAGCCTCAGGACGCAGCTCGTAGGCTTTTAACACAGCCTCTTTAAGTACATCATACTCTAGTTCCTGCACTTCTAGGCAATTGTATGCATCAAGAGCCTTGCCTTTCAAGACATTAGACACCAACACCGCCCAGCGTTGACTCGGCCACCGATACTCATGGGCCTTCTTCTCAAAATGTAAGAACCACTCTGTGACCTTAAGTTCATCGAAGACCGGCACGAGTTTCAGCCGTCAAGACAACAGCACCTCTTCTGCCTCTTCCTTAGATGTATGCCCAGCATTATTCCCCTGTCGTCTTTGCCCACTATTTTCCAACTTCGACTTCTCCAAATCTGCCTGTATTCTCTTCTCCTCTATTGCTAACTCCATCTTCCTCAATGCAATTCTCTCTTCTCTATCTTTCTTTCTCTCTTCCATCTCCATTCTCTTTAGTTGGAGCTCCACCTCTGGACTCCTTCTCGACCCTATCGGAGTTATAGGAGGAAACTAGGCATAAGGGGGAACATTGTGCCGAGCAGCCACCGTATGAGTGGCAGTGAAATGCTGGGATGTGGCCCACGACACACGGGGGAATTGCTAGCATAACTTGAAACAAATGTACTGGCAATAGGGGCATCAACATAGCCCTGTGAAAATGAAGGGGCCATACTGATAGGGTTAAATGCTGACGGTGGAGGCGTGGTGGCAGGTGCTGTGGTAATAGTAGGAGACTGCCTAAATACAGTATCACCTTGCTCTGGAGTTGTTGCTCCACTCTGGGCCCCAGTAGAATAATAGCTAGCCTGACTGCTAGGACGCTGCAGCACATGCAGGATGGTGCCATCATCCACAACACATGTACTAGCTTCAAAATAAGGACCACTAGGTTGCGCAGCCAACTTGCACACCTCTTGAACTACTTGAACTAACTCTGCCTTAGACATACCACTGCACCTCCACCCATACACCTCCAACACACGTCTTAATTCATCACTACTCCTGCTAGCAACCTCTTCTTGACTAGGTTGGGTTCAAATAAACTGCCAAACGTCTTCCTTCCCCATGATATGAAAAGGAATGTAATCAACATGCGTCATCTTGGCAATAGTTGTGGACACGGGTTATAAAAATAAGAGTACTATGTCCGTAGACTTTCAACTACAAGAAAAAATTACTGACAATCTAAATATAATTGCTTCACACCACAAGAAGTCTATACTATCACACTATGCTGGCCTGAGGTCGCCACTGTTACGAGGCCGGGAGCCGGGGCAACCAGACGCTTAACTAGCCTAGCCCACAGCACCGTACTACACTGCAACAGACACGCTCTTAATATCTGACTCAAACACCAAGACACGCAGGTTCTCTAGCAAAATGGTTATCTTCCTCTTTGCTCTAGTAAAGCAGTAACAAGGAGACACAAATATATCTATTGTCCCCGAGTCTAGTTAATAGTGCGTGTAGCATGCAAGAGAACTTCTAAGGTTATTCTAAACTGCCCAAATATTACCTAACCATACCACTACTAGATTCCCAGAACAATCTATATCATGCCCAATCGCTTAGGAATTGAGAACAATACAGAGCAAAAACCATGGAAAGTCCAGTGCAATAAACTTCTGTGCCAAACCTATTTTCCCTAGCCTATGTCCTAATAATACACCGAGTGGCTCTCTTCAGCACAGCTCGGCGGTGGTGTTGTAAGGGATCAACAACTTTAATGACTTAACCCTTACAACATCATCTGGGGTTAGCTCAATACACCCGAATACAATGGGACAACCTCACCTAGTAACAGGCTCCACCCCTAGTCCCTGACTGCACCGAATGTATTGCTGCTAAAACTAAACTAGGCACAAGGGTTGGTATCTTATTAGGTTGAAGACTGGCTGCCACCCCTAAAGGGTTAACTAAGGCCCGAGTTAGAGGATGCTGTGTGGTGGAAGGGAACAAGACAGTAGCCTATTATGGCACTGCAGGCCTACACACACACCCAACAACCTCGCTTCTCAAAGGCCTACCAAAAACTAAATAAACAGGTCAATCCTCAAACCACTAGAGATACCAACCAGGCATAATATTCACACATAAATATAATAAGCACTGCAGCAGAATAATGGAAATGACATGGAAGAAGAAAAGGAGAAGCTTATATTCTAGATTGCCAGGAAAAAGAAATGCAGTATCTCTAACAAATGCAGAAAACTCCTGTATGCAAGATAATTAAGATAGAACAATATTTTTATGATTAAATGACTCCCAGACTTGCTCTGCTACTATTCATTAACACCTTACGAGCGGCCTAGGCGGTAATTTATATGTACCGCCCAGCGGGGTGTTTTTACCCTAAATAGGGTTGTTTACGTGATCATTTTCATGCCTAAATAAGACCCAGAGCGTAAAACAAGTATCTATCCCTGAAAGGGCATAAACAGAGCTTTCGAATGACACCCCAACCATTCTCGTACGACCACTGGTTTTCTTGCAACGATCGTGCAACACGAGTGCAAAAACCATGTAATTAGGTACTTTCCCTACATAATTCCCTGTGTAGCGAGTGTGAGGGGGGATGGAAGGGTGGTTTTCACTTCAGTTGGCCCACCGCGGTGGTGCGCGGCGGTCATAGCCTTACTACGCTCCTCACACCGCTCAGCTCTCTCTCTCTGCAACATTACGTGCTTAAAATGGCACACGACATAAGTTGTGAACCGCCACTTAGTCCAAATTTCTTTCACACGACATAAGTTGCGCGCCGCCAATAAAGGGTTAAGGACCAATGAAAATATATGCGGTATTTAGGGAAACTATGAAGCAAGCCTGGGACAGACTCCACAGCATGTGTGCTCAGTAAGGTGTCTGTCGTTCGAGTGAGGCAGAAACACTGGGCCAGCCGCCAGCTTCGAGAAGGAGCAAGGGAGCTCCAGACATTGCTAGACTCAACAATTATTCTAAGCTCCTAGGCTCTCATTAACCTCTGAAGTGCGCATGGGGGGTATGAGACACCACACTCCTGTGCTGACGTATTTGAGCTGTTCCCATCACTAACATCGTTATTTTACCATAAATAGCATTAATATTTATCCATATGTGCCTATTATAGGTTGATTATAAAGGTATTAACCTGTTACAACAATAAAACAAGTGGAAACAGCGTTTGGATGGTCAAAATCGGCGATACAGGCCGGGAGTTACATAATGTATGGCTGAGGCAACCTCCTTTCCCACCACTTTTCTCCATGTCTGGAGAGAGACTGTCGATCGATACTCTCTCTCTCTCTCTTGCATTCGCTTGCTAACAGTGATGACAATGCCCTGCTTGCAACTCGCTAATGTTAGCACGAAAATATACCACAGAATAAGGGAATAACAGGGAAAATAGGTGATAACTGAAGGAGGGGAGGAAAGTGGGGAAGGAGGGGAGGTGGAGGAGTGATATTTGGTATGGCCCAAGGGCAAAAATAAAAAAAAAAAAAAAAATTGTGGGTGTTTTAAAAGGATTTTTTTTCCCCCTGACTCTTAAGAGTCTTCCTGCAGTCCGCCGGGGGAACTCTTAAGAGTCTTCCCGCAGTTCCCGGGTTAACTATACAGAAATAATCAAAGAAATACAAGACATTATTGTGTAAACTTATCATAAACGAAAACAATCCCCCAAGGGCTGAACAAAAGAAGTAATTATACTTGTGGCAACAAAACAGTGCTATCTCTGTGGCAACAGACATGGTGCAATCATGACGTCACTGCTGGACACGAGGGATACAAGAGAAATAGAGAGAGAGGGAAATCATGACTCTCCCCCACTACAACAAAGGCTATGTAAATTATATCTCACTCACAAATGACATAGGTTACAAAACTCATTTGGGAGTGACAATTATATATATACTGTATATCTAATAAATATATATATATATATATATATATGTTAGTAAAGCCAGGTAATACATTTTCTTTAATACATACGAGGTTGAAAGAAATGGCAATTTCTGCGTTGGAAATTTTATTATTCAAAGTTTCCAGGTCTCTGATGAGTTTTCGCTGGGTGGCAGGAAGTAGATGAATGAGATTAGCAAAATTGATGGTGGTACAGGGTTACATTATATAGAATTATATAACACGTACTCATACGTCCAGTACCTGGCTTTGAGGATCGGTAAATTATTCAAATTATTATAATGATGCATATTAAATGGTACTGAAAAATGCATTATACACTTCGATTCTTAACGCACCTTGAATTTAGCTCTGTGTCACTCGTTACAGGCAGCTTTGTCTTTTGTCTTCTTGCGCACACACACACACCCACACACACACACAAACACACAAAAATAAACTCACACATACATTCACACACAAAGTTGTTTTCAATCTAATATATATATATATATATATATACAGGGTGATTCAGTAACCCTTTTCATATATTTAATGGCAAATTCGAGAGACAAAAATAAGACTAATTTACTCTATGACCCTTAGGGTGAGTCTTTGATATGATGGAGATATTACACCTTTAAAGTTATCGATAGATAGAAAAGAACAAAATCTAAGGAGTGAGAATGAAAATCTCGTTGCTAACTGGCAGGGTAGCGTAACCAAGACTATTACTACTACTACTACAGCTACGATGAATAGAGTATTAATTATGATGATGGTGATAAAATGCTAATGTTCTTTTGAGGTTTGAGACAACTGCTACCATATGCAACCATTTACATACCATGTGTAAGCAAAGAAACAATC
Organism: Paralithodes platypus; assembly: GCA_032716605.1. Classification (NCBI taxonomy): domain Eukaryota; kingdom Metazoa; phylum Arthropoda; class Malacostraca; order Decapoda; family Lithodidae; genus Paralithodes; species Paralithodes platypus. The sequence goes on from CM064549.1 coordinate 786,893, forward strand.
TTTAGATTCATGTACAGATTGATTCAAGATTCATTAAGACGAGCGGAGCATCAAAGCTCAAAGTCGGCAGGAAGATCCCTCCTCCTCCACTTACCCCTCTTCCACCACTTACTCCTCCTCTTCCTCTTACTTATCCTCCGCCGCCTGCTTCTCCCCTTGCTACTACTGCTACTAATACAATTATAATGAAGATGATAATACAAATACAGTAATGTACCTTTGTAAATTGCGAAACGAACTGCATCCAGCTACCGTATGCAGCCATTTTGATACCAAGTCTTGGTTACGCTACCCTGCCAGTTAGCAACGACATTTTCATTCTCACTCCTTAGATTTTTTTTCTTTTCTATCTATCAACAACTTTAAAGGTGTAATATCTCCATCATATCAAAGACTCACCCTAAGGGTCATAGAGTAAATTACTCTTATTTTTGTCTCCCGAATTTGCCATTACATTTATGAAAAGGGTTACTGAATCACCCTGTATATATACAGTATATATATTATATATATTTTTTTCTATGTGAGTGAGGGAGGCAAAAGGCAGAACTGCCTATAGCGAGTGCCTCCCCCATAGTTGAAAGAGTGACAGGGCCAAAATCAAGGGACGTTCGAGCCAAATATATATACACTGTACGTGGTCTTCCGTCTCGTGTGTTCCTCCCCCTTCTTTATTATTTTCTTTAATTTTTATCTCTCCCTTTCTTGATTGAGGTAATTAGTACTCTCTCTCTCTCTCTCTCTCTCTCTCTCTCTCTCTCTCTCTCTCTCTCTCTCTCTCTCTCTCTCGTCCCCCAGTTCATTGTTATTGCACCTCGGTTATATTTTTATTTTTATTTTTTCCTCGTTTTGGTTATCGCGCGGAGGGTTTCAAATTGTCTCCCCTTGCCTTTGTGTTAAAGGGTGGATGGGCGTATTTATTTGATTATTTTTAATTTATATTTTTATTTGTATTTTTAGTTTCCTCCCTAGACTTTCAGCAAGCTTTAAAAAACATCCCCAAGACCACCTTTCAAGATAAATTTGTACATGTTTCGATGGACAAATATCCACTATATAACAGGCTCGCTATCGCTCGCCAGGGAAAATATCAACACCTAAATTGCACAAAAGGTATTAATATGACACACACACACACACACACACACACAACAAGCATGGTAGAGCGTCGGCTATTTCCTTCCCTCCCTAAGCCGGAACAAAATATACGAAATTACGCAAACAGAATGGCGTTGAGGTGAGCGTATGTGGAATTTATAATAACGTTGTCAATGTGAGCGAAACCTTTATATTATATGTGTACGCTCGATGATATGTATATAATGTAACGAAATGAATCGGGTGAAGCATAAATTTGTGTGGTATGTATTATCACAAGATTTCGACCCACTTTCAGAAGTGAGAGAGAGAGAGAGTGAGTGGGTGGATAGGCAATACAGGAGAGGAATGTAATAAGTGAAGACGAGATCATTCATGAGAGAGGAAGAGGGGTGCAAAGAAGGATGATGAGAGAGAGAGAGAGAGTGTGTGTGTGTCTGTGTGTGCTATTAAGGAAAATGGAAAAGAGGGAGGGTTACATGCAAAATGTGTCGATGGGGAAGTAAAGGTAAATTGATGTTTACCTTGCTGAGTTACAAAGAGTTACAAGGAATAGTCAGTGTCTCAAATGACATGCGAGCCGGGAGATGGCCTTCGTGGAAAGAAAAAAAATATATATACTGTATATGCAGTATACTGTATATATATATATATAAATATATATAATATTTAACCTTTTCCTATTCATATTAACCCGGGAATGGCGAGAACACTCTTAAGAGGTTTTGGTGGGCAAGGGCGAGGACCCTCTTAACCTAAGACGTGCGCACAGGGGGTTTCTACAGGGTAATACTGTGCGTAAGTATGATGATTTTGGGACCCATTGCCAATTTTGATAAAAAGTACATCATCGTGTAGGGAATGTTTGCGTGCATCGGCCCATATATATTTGACCCCCCAAAAAATGTCTGAGGGGGGTGGGGGAACGGTCCGTAGTTGAAAAATGTGGAGCGAATGGCACCGCGGCTAGATTGTCATCGAGAGGCGAGATTTCCCTGCCGAATTTTCATGCGCCGAGGGGAGAGAAGGAGAGGGAGGAGGGGGTGGGTTACCGCGTATTATCACGTATATCTCCTTTTTTTATCCCTTTTAGGCTATGTAGTGTATCTATACGTGTGTAGGCCACCCATATAACAATGAATATGCCTCATAGTGACCAAAAATTGCAATATATAAGGGAATTATAAGAGAATTTTTAGGCGGGAATGAAGATGGGTTGGAGGTTTGGCGGAACTTTATGAGCTGAGAGTGTGGTTTACGCCATAAATATCAATTATATCTTGTACTTAGAGCACTGTCATGCTATAATACAGACTTGTACGTATGTAGACGTGCCATATATCAATATATATACCGCGTATAGACCAATTCATGCGATATTACGCACATTATCAATGAGTTTCTATGCGTGAACCAAGGTGTGAGTGAGTTGTGCTGGGAATGAAAGGGGGAGAGGGTGTGTTACGCCATAAATATCACTTATATCTTGTACTTAGAGCACTGTCATGCTATAATACAGACTTGTACGTATGTAGACGTGCCATATATCAATATATATACCGCGTATAGACCAATTCATGCGATATTTACGCACATTATCAATGAGTTTCTAGCAGACGGAAGCCTGAAAGGGTGGGTCGGGGTGGGTGGGTGGGAGGGAGGCATGCAGGGAGTGAGTGAGTGAGTCGTGGAGAGAGGGAAGGCAGGGAGATCTCTAGATAGATAGCCAGCTTTGTGATAATTGTGGAGGCTCCCGAGGCGTATGGATGTCTTGGTATTTTGAACCTTATGTCTACCAGGTGTCTGGTGTTCGTTGCCACCAAGAGGTCTACAATAACATGAGTCAGGAATGGAGAGAGAAACTGAGACATGCGTATGTCGTACGTATAAATGGACTTCAGAATTGCATTTTTATGCAAGCAGACATTGCATTTTAGACACATGTGAAGTACCACAGAAACATGTAGGCCATTAACTGTAAATAAAGTACTATATTATAGACCAGCAACGAGGGTGGTCAGTAAACACAGGCAGATTGCCTTTTTTGATAGAGAGCTAAATATAGACTGGTGTCTCCTTATACTTGCGAAAGGGTAGATTGCCACCAGAGAAACTTATATTTATTTATTTCCAAGTAATATGCAATCTAAATGTATATTCGAGACCTACTGCAAGTATTTGTATGACAGTCATGACTATGACATTGTATAATCCAATATACGCACGTAGGCGAGACATAAGAAAGCTGGTTGAGCAATTTTCGACACCCACACAGTTATTATTCATTTTTATTTACAATATTGTACAATACAAATGTATTTGTGAAGAGTATTTTATGCATTATTGTATTTATACAAATTTTGTTCCCAGACAGAGCTGCTGTGGCTGGAGCATCAAGGAGCGGCAAGGGTCACCCCGTGACCGCTTGACCGTGTGATAATGAGTAGAGTCACACTGAGAGGGGCAATTTTGCTGAGTGTTTGGGCAATTTTTGACAGAATAAAGTTATCTATCTATCTATCTATTGCCTGACGCCGTGATCCCCGAATGGGTGGCCACGAACGAACCGCCCCCATGCACCTCTGTCCCCAGTCAGTCGACGCCCCTCCCCCCAACCAGCACCGCCTTCGTTCATGTAGTTCCTCACTCCATCCTTCCACCTCATATTCGGTCTACCTCTCCCCCTCTGTCCCTCCACCTCGCTCTCGTACACCCTCTTAGTCATTTTCTCGCTTTCCATACGTAATAAAGTTATATAATTACTAATTCTTGACAGAGACAAACTTTTATAAACCTTTGCATGATATAATTGATAATCCCATCAATTTACAAACGTAAATTGGTGGGATAATTCATTTTGTTTTGTATATTGTCATTTCGATTGTAGACACAAAGTTTTGAGTGATATTTGGTATGAGCTCCTGTGGCATGGTTGGTAAGGTCGCGGACTGGAAAACTCAAAGTGTGGTAGGGTAGTGGGATCGAATCCAGGAGTGGGTTATGGGGAAGGTTTTATACAGTCTAGAAAATGTTTGATAATTTTTTTTTTTTTACAAGATCATGCCATTGTATTCAAACAATATGAAATATTCATAGAATATATCATATTGTAAGAATACAATGACATGACCTTTTTTTTTTTTTATTATCTTAGTAGGTTTGACAGGATTTATTGAAACATATTTATTTTTGTACAATTCATTTGAGGTAAGAAAATAATTATATACACATTACTTAGGCTAATAACAAACATATATATTGATATACTAAAAAAAGAAGGCATATTACATGTAAATCTTTGAAACTTATAAACTAAATAATGAAACATACAATTATATAATGTAAAAGCTATATCACAGGGACATCATTGGAACTTATACATTATATAATATATATGTTACATTATGAGGTAGCGTGATCAATTAGGTCAGGTCAGGTAAGGTAGGGCGCGAGTCCAGGGCAAGGCAGGGCAGGCGGCGAGTCCAGGGCAGGGCAGGGAAGGGGGCGAGTCCAGGGCAGGGCAGGGCAGGGGGCGACACTCAATAATTCTTGAAGGTGTGGTAGTCCCTGAAGCAGTCACCCAGGCAGAGTGCAACTTTGCACTCGCCACACATTGAGGTGACTCTTTTGGTGACATGGGATTTCCTGACACTGGAGCTGCAGACGGTGCACTGCACCTGCCTGTGACGAGTGCCAATCAGCTCGGTGTTGGTTGGGTAGTGTCTTTCGACACCCAGCTGGATGCGGTCAGGAACGTGATCCCCACGCCATGCCGTACGTCTGTGAGTGGTGGTGCCATACTTCTGCAGGAGTTGGTATGAGACGTTGTAGACGAACTCCCAGAATTTCAGCTTCTGGTTTGGGGACATATCCTTCTTCACCAACCACAAGTTGTAGGCATTGAGCATCATGATATCAACTAGGTGGAGGAAGAGCTTGTGATACCACTTCACAGTCTTCCTCAGACACTCAACGCCTGACAGCTGACAGTCATACTTGTCCACCAGGCGCATTTTTTTGGTATAGTCCACTACCATGTTGGGCTTGTAGATGGTCTTCCTGGTTCGGTAGTGGATTTTGCCAGAATCCACCTGGGCACCTGTGTGGACGGTGGAAAGCAGGTGGACGTCTCGTTTATCCTTCCACTTCAGGGCTATCACTTTCCCACACTTCTCGAGCTGCTTGTATTTCTGCCCCTTTCGTCGCCTTCTTCGCACATGCCTCTCGCGGTGTTCCTGGGCCAGGTCGTCTTCTGAAGGTGTGTCACTGGAGGAGGCATCTGTAAGAGGAATGACATTACCGGTGAACTTAGGCATAAACTTTCTTGTCTTTCTGACAGTCCCACATGACCCCGTTTGGTTGTCATGAAGAAACTGGCAGAGAGCAGGAGAAGTATACCAGTTGTCAGTGTAGATGATGTGGCCTTTGCCCAGGTAAGGTGCCAACATTTTCCTGACGATGGCACCTGACATGCCCATGGGGTCATTGGCAGCGGCTTTCGGTATGTCAATGTCAGTGCCTGTATACACGATCATGTCAAGCACTATTCCAGTTTCGCAGTCACACAAAACGAAGAGCTTGATTCCGAACCTATGCCTTTTCAAGGGGATATACTGCTTGAAAACAAGACGTCCTTTGAAGAGCACGAGCGACTCATCAATCACCAAATTGAGGAAGAGGTAAAAGTATTTCCTATACCTCTCCAACAACATGGTGAACACATCCCGAACTTTCCATATCCTGTCAATCCTGTTAGGATTGTCGTTGTCTGCAAAGTGCATAAATCTTAGCAGCAACAAAAATCTGTCACGAGTCATGAACTTATTGAAAGTTGGGGTGGCGATGAGAGGGGCGTGCTTCCAATAGTGTTGCAACACATGCTTCTTGATCAGAGGCATGAGGAACAACAAGGCAAAGAACGTCGCCCTTCTCTCTGTTCCTTGGGCAGGGGCGGCAGGGGCGGCAGGGGCGGCAGGGACAGCAGGGGCAGCAGGGCCGGCAGGGACACCAGGGCCAGCAGGGCCAGCAGTCGCTTTCCCTCTCCCTTTCCCCTTCCCCTTCCCCTTCCCTTTTCCTTGGGCAGGGGCAGCAGGGGCGGCAGGGGCAGCAGGGGCAGCAGGGGCAGCCGGGCCAGGGGCGGCTGGTGGTGGTGGTGGTGGTAGGGTCACTGTGGCTGGCGTACGGGTTCTCTTCCCTACGCCCGTGCCTTTAATTTTTCCTGCCCCCACAGGTTCTGCAGCCCTAGGGCGGCCTCCTGCGTCGCTGGTACCGGTGGCAGGGGTGGCAGGGGTGGCAGTGGTGGTGGTAGTGGTTGTTGCAGTGGCCTGGGTCGTGGTGGCAGTGTCCCAAAACACCAATGACCTCTGTACCTTTGCCGTGCTTGCACGTATTTTCCGTGCTTTGGGTGCTGGTGTTTCGTCCTCCGAGCTGTAGGGCGTGTCGTACTGGTAGCTAGGGTCTTTAGCAGCCACCCTCTGCCTTCCACGGCGGCTAACACCACCAGAAGGAGGGCTGGTTGTGTCATCAGGGAGCGAGCGTGAGGGACGTGTGGGCTCCATGACTAGTGCTTGGTTACTGGCGCGGTGGTGCTTGCACGAGTGCGGAGCGAGCGTGTGGCAGGGTGGTGTCGAGAGTTGACATGTAGTACTATACCCACACCAATTTTCAGCCGCCTGGCTATAAACGCGCGGTTTTGGTACGCGTTCAAAAGCTCTGCTCTTAAGAGTCTTCCCACAGTCCGCCGGGGGAACTCTTAAGAGTCTTCCCGCAGCTCCTGGGTTAAGAGGTAAGGCCTAAAAAAAAAACTTTTAAAAGGCCCCAGTAGCACTTAAAACAAGTTTTTTTATATATTTTTATTTGTTTTCCCTCCATACCTCATATCACTCTTCCACATCTGTCAAAATCCCCTCCTTCCCCCCCTTTCCCCCTCCCTTCCCCCCCCCTTCAATTATCACCTATTTTCGCTGTTAATTCCTTATTCATTGGTATATTTTCGTGTAAACATCTCCAAACCGATCCTAGGCTGTGGTCATGTGTGTTACGTAAGGTAGAGACTGGGAGAGTGTGAGGGAGTAGCTCAGTACTGCTTCAGCCCTCGAGAGAAGAGGGTGTGAGGCCGGCTGGCTCACAATTGATGAATAAACCGCTCGTTAATAATTCGCGAATTTGACCATCCAAAACGATATTCCCACTTGTTTTATTGTTGTTACAGGTTACTATCTTCATATTAAACGTAAAATAGGCGCATATGAATAAGCAATAACGATATTTATTGTAAAATTATAGGTAGGAGGTATAGGTATAGGTAGATTATAGGTAGGAATGGAGCTTAATATTGCCGCCCAGAAGTGTGGTGTTCACTACACCCTGCGCGCACGCGCCGGGTTAAGGGGAAGAGGAAAACCTACTCAAGAGAAAGTATTCCATTTCATACACAAGTCGTAGGATCCATCCTCCAGAGTACCATCCAGGGAATATTACAAATATTCTCCCAGTCGGGGGACACCTCGACGAAGTATACAGACTAGCAGCACACAACAAAGCCACTGCAACAGCTCCCTCTCTTTCCAACACCCCTTCTCCCCTCTCAACACTCTTCGAAAACATTCATTCCACGATGGCGAATTCTACAGCATACAGACGAACAACACAACAACAAAGCCACTCCAACAGCTTCCTCTCTCTCCAACATCCCATTCTCCCCTCATAACACTTCAAAAAGTAGATTTGAGGTGCATTTGTAAAGGCTGATCCCTCAATACCTTCACGACCACCACTACCTGTGATTACAATACAGGATAATGAATTGATTAATACATAAATATTGAAATACACTGGGAATAAATGATGCATTTACACAAATCCTGTATGTTGTCAAAGCTTAGAATAAACAAATGAACTAACAGATGGACGAGGACAAAATTGTTTATAATTATAATGTAAAACTTGCAAAATAAACAAACCAAAACTGGGACGACACAAGATAAACGCAAAAGAACTAATCAAAATCGCTCTGTGAAAATAACGCTTAATATAATCATATTTTGAAATAAAAAAACACAATCCACCACATAGGCCCAGGGTGTACATCACTACATGAGCAAATTAACCTGGTTACCAAGCTAACTAATCGCACAAACAACAATGCACTATCGTCATGTTCAAGGAATTATTCAATTTGGGAAGTCCGCGACGTTCTGGTAAATTTTACTAAATTATGTATGAATAGAGAAACTACAATTTATATCAAATGTTATATTAAACTAAATTTGCATTTTGACAAGATATCAACGATAGTACAAAAAACATACAGCACTCACTAACGATAGTGCTATCGGGTAGGTAAAATATTAACCCCTTCTGTACCGGCGATATCCTTTTAATTTTATTCTAGCAATATTTAGACGATATTGTGCTGTTTAATATAGATCTGAGGTAGTAATAAGAGTTAAGTGAGCTAGTTCGAAGCCTGTTAATTGCTGAAGACCCATTTTAAACGGAATGAAATCGGCTAAGAGTAGACAGAATAGAGTTAAAAGTACGTCGTCGGTACAGAAGGGGTTAAGGAAGATACTGAACCACATTGAGAGAAAAAAAAAGGCAAACAAGAAGGACGTGTTCAATTGATGCTACCCTCACCCCCCCCCCCCCCCCCCACACACACTGTTTTACTTATTTTTTTTTTTTTTTTGGTTTTTGGTTTTTTTGCGCACGTGCCGCCATTATTGTGAATTTGCGAGGCTAATGTGTTTAAGGGTCTTTATTGGGTTAGTGTCAACAAAGGAGAATGGACAGGTTTCTTAATAGGGTAAAAATAGAGAGGGAGTATTTTTAGAGTGTGTAACATTATATTGTTTTTATTGGGGGTTTTATTGTTTTATTATTATCAATAGTAGTAGTAGTAGTAGTAGTAGTAGTAGTAATAGTATTGTTATTACCCTTATTGTTTTTCTTGTTTTACCCCATTAGTTTGGCGATCATAACACGTTTCGATCATTCCAGGTGTCGATTGTTATTTTTTTTTATTTTTTCGGGCGAACAATAGCAAGCCTACAAATTAGGAGTCTACGACTTTGCCAGATAATGTTATTTACGAAAAATTTACACATTTAGCTTGGGAGCATTTCTCAGCAAAATTTAGCAGTAGAAGTAGAATAATATTATTAGGGGTTCGTCCCCTACGGGGAACCCCTATTGTAATCATTAAACCCGGTTTTTCATCCAAATTTTTCTTACGCGCCGGTTTCGACGCAATAACTCCAGAACTGCTTTTTGGATCGGGATCAAACTTTCACAAGAGGTGCGTTTTTGTATTGGGCAACTTTTGATATGCTAAACATCCGGCATGGTGGCCAAACAAGTCCGTGGCAGCCGATTTCCCGAAAAACTTTACGCCTAAATACCGTCTCTCCCACTCATAGGAAACGACTGGGCTTTGGCATACGGACTCCCCTACTAATGCTCCGAAAATGTTATAGAGAAGGTTTTGCTTTTGCACGTGGGTTTTTTTCCGGCAATCTTGAAAAAACCTCGAATTACACTTAAAATTCCACATCTTGAAAACTACGCCGATGATCAAAGCCATGCTTGCTTAGTTGGGTGAGGCTCGCGATTCCGAACGTTTTGATAACAAAAGAATATAAATGGGTGAAATAGTTTGGCCGCAGCATTGAAAACTGTCTATTCTTAAATTACTTTAAAACCGCATTCGCTACCCACACAAAGTTTACCGTCTACAGTCTATAGGCTTCCACGCATCCCCCAGTTTTGCTTAATAACATAATCTCTTTATTATTCAGATCTATTATTTTTTTTGTATTTAACTCTCTCAAAACAGTTCGAGTCCCTACGAATTCCAGCAATTATTTAGCCAACCTACCTATACATACCTACCCTACCAAATAATAATGATAATTCAAATTTATTTTTGGTGAATGACAGAGTATTGGCTAAGGTTTTTAACAATTCCTCCCTTTGCCAAATGCTTTGTTTAATAACAATGATATGGACCTTTACAGTTTTGGCAATTGCCTGTGTGACTTACCCTGCCCTTTCTTCCTACCACCCTCCTCCCTCATATCTATGATGACGATGATGATGTCTAGCAAATGTATCAACAACCACTCTAGTGAACTTTTGGTATTTAGTTTATTCAGCTTAACCCCTTCAGACTCGTATGACGCAGAGGTTGCCAGATTAGCAATAAGAAATAGTGTTCTCTCACTCTTATAATTACCTCTCCAAAATTAATTTTCTGTCCACAGCTAACTCAAAGACAACTGCAGAGGTTGAAGTAACTAAACTAAAGGTTTCTAAATACCCCTGATGGTAACAAAGGCTTTAAAGTATCCCTAATAGGCTCAAAATCGCGTCATAATATGTCAGAGAGGGTTAATACTATTTATCCACATAAAATAGAAACCTATCACAATGTTTGTCTAATACAACCATAGACAGTGATATTACATATTATTTGAACATGATGTCGAATTTAGCAGTTGCTGTTTACCTTGAACAGTAATGACAGAACCGAAAGCTTCTCTTGCCGCGTAGTACTCAAAGAAAGCAGGGTTACTTAAGCCGGCCCATACCGAACTGTTATCAAGTCAGAGATTCAGAGGTAACTTTCACAATGCATTATAACCCTAGACAGACACCAATATACCACTAAATCATACACATATCACTACAAAAAAGATAGGAAAATATTATATTAATGTCCTAGGTATTTGAAATTATGCAAATGAGTAAAATGCATTATGATATAATGATAATGGCATTGATTAGTATCTGGCAACAGTGTTGCACTATAATTTTCTGAACGTATGCAAACTTCGGAGTATTTATCCCATTAATATACACATCTATCACTATTAAAATTTAATACAACCATACACAGTGTTATTACATATTATTTGAACATAATATAGGATGGGCTTTCCTTTAAACCATTTTCTATATCTATTCACGAAAAATATAGGCCTAGCCTAGGCAGCGCTACCGGTAGGTACGAATTTAGCAGTTCGAATTTTGATTGAGAGTGGGATTAGGCCTAGGCCTAGCCTAGGGCTTAACATGGGATACGCAAGGAATGGGGTTCATCTTTCACGGTTAGGGGTTTCCACATTAGCTAGTTCTTTAGATAGGGTGATTGTGGGATTTTGAACAGAAATATTGAGAGTGTAAATGAGAGGTTTAATGGAACAATTTTAGCGTCAGGCGAAAGCGATAAGGATATTCAGTCTCATGCTAAAAATGATGACTATATTGCAAATGATAGTAGTGATGGTGCAACGGAAGATGGAAATGTCGTTAGAAATAAAGGTAAATTAGGTATAAAGAAAAGAAGTAAATTGAGAGTATATTACACAAACTGTAGGAGTCTATGTAACAAAATGAACGAACTTAGAGCCCTTGTTAGCAAAGAAAATATAGACATAATAGCGCTAACTGAAACGTGGATTAATACAGAAACCAGGCATTTTTTAGCAGAATTTGATATACCAGGATATAGTTTGTTTAAATATGACCGAACAAGTAAGAGGGGTGGCGGTATAGCAGTGTTTGTCAGCAGTACATTAAAAAGCTGTATTAAATCAGGTATTAGACTAAATAACGATAATGAAAGTGTTTGGGTAGAGGTTAACGAAGGTAGTGAAACCATAGTTATTGGAGTTATGTATAGACCGCCAAATATGAGTAGAAATGACGGAACGTCATTATGGGAGGAAATTAAAATGGCATCAAGGTTTAGCAATGTGTGCATTATGGGGGATTTTAATTTTCCGAATATAGATTAGCAGCATCAAATAGGAGACTTTGATTCTGAGGAGTTTATAGAGGTAGTACAAGATAGTTTTTTATTTCAATTCATAGATACGCCGACTAGAGGTAATAATATTCTCGATTTAGTTTTCAGTAACAATGAACAATTGGTAAATAATGTAGAGATAGGGGACCACCTAGGAAATAGTGACCACAATTCTGTGTATTTTAATATACAATGGAAAGGTAATACCAGAGAGAATACAACATTAATACCCGACTTCAATACCCGACTTCAAAAGCCAATTATGGTGGGTTAAGAAGAGCCCTATTAGCAGACCCTATGGTCAAAAAATTAAGTCGATCCAGGTGTCCAAATGAGTGTACCCCTTCTCAGGCACCTGTCATCTTAAGTCAGGAAGAGACGTCAACCTTGGTAGATACATACGATAATTTTATCGAGTCAGTATTCAATGCACAAAATAAATACATCCCCAAAAGAAAATGTAGATCAACACAGAACCAACCCAAATGGATGAATAATAGACTATTAGATCTTCTAGGACAAAAGAGATGAATATATAGAAAAATTAGGAAAGGCGAAATTCACCTACTTGCTTACTATCAGAATCTATCAAGACAGGTAAAAAAGGATATTAGGAAAGAAAAAAGAAATTATGAAATTAAGGTTGCCAATGACTCAAAAAATAATCCTAAAGCTTTTCACCAACTATATAAATCCAAGGTTAGAGATGTAATTGGTCCCCTTAAAACTTCGATAGGAGAAATGACAGAAAATGGTTTAGAAATGTGCAGTACATTAAATAGTCAATTTCTTTCCGTTTTCACTAATGAAAATTTGGCACAGTTTCCAGAAGTCGTAAGGTATAATAGCGATAGTATAGAAAATAGGTAAAGAACATAAGAACATAAGAAAATGGGAGTCTGCAGAAAGCCGATTGGCCTAAGCAAGGCAGATCCCTGTCCCACACAACCCCAATTCATTACAAAGCCCAATTATAGGCTTCATACTCTAATACCCTGAGGATCATCTTACCAAAACGGTTAGAGATTAACCCAGGATTATGGAGGTCTGCAGAGCGCTGATTGGCCCAACCCGGCTGATCCCCCTTCACACCCAACCCTTCTCGTCCATATGCTTATCCAATTTTATCTTAAAGCTCCCTACAGTTTTAGATCCCACTATAGCACTTGGTAGTCCATTCCACCCGTCTACAACTCTGTTACCAAACCAATACTTGCCTATATCTTTTCTGAAACAAAATTTATCTAATTTGAAACCATTGGTACGAGTTCTTTCGCTATCACTGAGCTTTAGTACATTTGTCATGTCCCCTTTGTTAATCCCACTAACCCACTTGAACACCTCTATCATATCCCCTCTAACTCTGCGTCTCTCTAACGAATGTAAACCTAATTTCTTCAACCTTTCTTCATACGAAAGATTTCTAATATTATGGATCATTTTTGTCATTCTACGCTGTACTCTCTCCAATGAATCTATGTCCATTCTGTAATAAGGACACCAAAATTGGACAGCATAATCCATATGGGGTCTCACTAATGACAAGTAAAGTTTTAAGATAACATCAGCAGTTCTGTTACTCACACTCCTAGAGATGAACCCGAGAATCCTGTTTGCCTTATTACGAACGCCTATACACTGTTTTCTAGGCTTCAAATCATTGCTAACAAACACACCTAGATCTTTCTCGCAGTCTGAATTTTCTAATTCTAAATTAGCTAGTTTATATTTAACATTTGTTTGCGTCTTCCCTATCTTTAATACCTTGCATTTGTCAATGTTAAACTTCATCTGCCAATTTACTGACCATTCATGTAAGGTATCTAGATCCCTTTGGAGGCACTCTATATCGCTATCTGAATCAATTGATCTCCCTATTTTAGTATCGTCTGCGAATTTACTTATCCTACTAGTTATACCTAAATCTAGGTCATTTATGTATATAAGAAACAACAGGGGACCTAATACCGATCCCTGGGGGACACCACTTTTGACTGCTCCCCATTCTGACTTGGTACCATTTATGCTGACTCTCTGCTTCCTACTAATTAGCCATGACCTAATCCATCCTAACAACGCCCTACCTATTCCATGTGCCTCAACCTTTCTCATCAATCTCTCATGAGGGACTCTGTCGAAAGCTTTACTGAAATCTAAATATATAATATCATATGACTTGTCATTATCTACTGCTTCATATACCTCTGAGAAAAAACTAAGCAAATTAGTAAGGCAAGACCGTCCCTGAGTGAATCCATGCTGAGAAGAATTGATTAAGTTAAATGTTTCTAAGTGGTTTCTCATTTTCCTAGCAATAATTGACTCTAGTAGTTTTCCTATGATTGAAGTGAGACTAATGGGACGGTAATTGGATGCTATTGATTTATCACCTTTTTTGAAGATCGGAACTACATTTGCAAGCTTCCAAGCTTCTGGAACTATACCTGTTTCTAATGACTTGTTAAATAGAAATGTTAATGGATAACTTAACTCATCTCTGCATTCTTTTAATACTCTAGCATATACCTCATCAGGACCAGGCGATTTATGAGGTTTCAGTCTGTCAATTTCCTTAACCACATCATTTCTACTTATAGTAACCGTACTTAACCTATTTTCTATACTATCGCTGTATACCTTACGGACTTCTGGAAACTGTGCCAAATTTTCATTAGTGAAAACGGAAAGAAATTGACTATTTAATGTACTGCACATTTCTAAATCACTTTCTGTCAATTTTCCTATCGAAGTTTTAAGGGGACCAATTACATCTCTAACCTTGGATTTATATAGTTGGTAAAAAGCTTTAGGATTATTTTTTGAATCATTGGCAACCTTAATTTCATAATTTCTTTTTTCTTTACTAATATCCTTTTTTACCTGTCGTGATAGATTCTGATAGTAAGCAAGTAGGTGAATTTCGCCTTTTTTAATTTTTCTATATATTCCTCTCTTTTTCCTAGAAGATCTAATAGTCTATTATTCATCCATTTGGGTTGGTTCTGTGTTGATCTAAATTTTCTTTTGGGGATATATTTATTTTGCGCATTGAATACTGACTTGATAAAATTATCGTATGTATCTACCAAGTTTGACGTCTCCTCCTGACTTAAGATGACAGGTGCCTGAGAAAGGATACACTCATTTGGACACCTGGATCGACTTAATTTTTTGACCATAGGGTCCGCTAACAGGGCTTCTCTTAACCCACCATAATTGGCTTTTCTGAAGTTGGGTATTAATGTTGTATTCTCTCTGATATTACCTTTCCATTGTATATTAAAATACACAGAATTGTGATCACTATTTCCTAGGTGGTCCCCGATTTCTACACTATTTATCATATGTTCATTGTTACTGAAAACTAAATCGAGAATATTATCACCTCTAGGCGGCGTATCTATGAATTGAGATAAAAAACTATCTTGTACTACCTCAATAAACTCCTTTGAATCAGAGTCGCCTATTTGTTGCTGCCAATCTATATTAGGGAAATTAAAATCCCCCATAATGCACACGTTGCTAAGCCTTGATGCTATTTTAATTTCCTCCCATAATGATGTTCCGTCATTTCTACTCATATTTGGCGGTCTATACATAACTCCAATAACTAAAGTCTCACTACCTTCGTTAACTTCTACCCAAACACTTTCATTTTCATTATTTACTCTAATACCTGATTTAGTACAGCTTTTTAATGAACTCCTGACAAACACTGCTATACCGCCACCCTTCTTACTTGTTCGGTCATATTTAAACAAACTATATCCCGGTATATCAAACTCTGCTAAAAAATGCCTGGTTTCTGTATTAATCCATGTTTCAGTTAGTGATATTATGTCTATATTTTCTTTGCTAACCAGTGCTCTAAGTTCGTTCATTTTGTTACATAAACTCCTGCAATTTGTATAATAAACACTCAAACTATTACTTGTATTTGCAACTATTTTTCTATTATTTTTAACTAATTTATTTTTACCTGTTGAACTATTGGACCTAGACGGAAAATCTACGCTATCAGAATGTTCGTTATTACTATCAATTTGATGTGGCTGGGATTCTATTTTACTTACACACCTATGGTTTATTAACAAAACCCCGCAACAAACTTGTCGAGTGAGCTGGCTAAGGTCGAAACTCCTAGTCGAGAGAGATGTACTCCATCCTGGGCATACAGTTCATCCTTACCGTAGAAGAGGGTCCAGTTATCCAGGAATGGAATAGTATTTGCCTTGCAGTACTTCTCCAGCCGGCTATTTACACCAATAGCCCTGGAGGACCATTCCTTCCTTACCCCTCTTCTTGGTAGGATACTGTGTACCACAGGAACTCCACCCTTCTCCTTGATCCTCTCCAACATTTCCTGGTACGTGGTGAGCAACTCCTCAGTCCTGCATTTCCAAATGTCGTTGCTCCCTGCGTTGAGGAAGATGATGGGGTCCTCTCCACTCGCTTCCATGACACCATCTAGCTTTTCTGCCACCTTCTCGACTCCGGCACCAGGCAGACAGACAACTTTACCAACATGTATGTTAGTAGCCCTACCAAGGTATTTAATCATTGAATCCCCTACAATTAAAATAGACTTAGCTGTTTTCTGTTGTCGGCGTGTAGCAGGAGTTGTAGCAGCAACAGCAGCAGACTTCCCCCCCTCCCCTCTCACTGCCTCGATGATCGCTACTTCCTCGCCATCACTCTCATCAGCCAAGGTGCTGAAGTTGTTGTGGGTCTTGAGTGGCTGCCTTTTCAGCTTGCAGGCCGTTGCACTGGTTGACACCACTTGCCAAGGGGCTTCACGATCCCTGGGAACACTTCCGGTAGCCTCACACTTCTTCTCCGCCATAGCTAGTCTCAAAGTAAGGTTACTATAAGTAGAAATGAAGTGCTTAAGGAAATTTACAGACTGAAACCTCATAAATCGCCTGGTCCTGATGAGGTATATGCTAGAGTATTAAAAGAATGTAGGGATAAGTTAAGTTACCCATTAACATTTCTATTTAACAAGTCATTTGAGACAGGTATAGTTCCAGAAGCTTGGAAGCTTGCAAACGTAGTTCCGATCTTCAAAAAAGGTGACAAATCAATAGCATCCAATTACCGTCCCATTAGTCTTACATCAATCATAGGAAAGCTACTAGAGTCAATTATTGCTAGCAAAATTAGAAACCACTTAGATACATTTAATTTAATAAATTCTTCTCAGCATGGATTCACTCAGGGACGTTCTTGCCTTACTAATTTGCTTAGTTTTTCTCAGAGGTATAAAGCAGTAGATAATGACAAGTCATATGATATAATATATTTAGATTTCAGTAAAGCTTTCGACAGAGTCCCCCATGAGAGATTGATGAGAAAGGTTGAGGCGCATGGAATAGGTGGGGCGTTGTTGGGATGGATTAGGTCATGGCTAATTGGTAGGAAGCAGAGAGTCAGCATAAATGGTACGAAGTCAGAATGGGGAGCAGTCAAAAGTGGTGTCCCCCAGGGATCTGTATTAGGTCCTCTGTTGTTTGTTATATACATAAATGACCTTGATTTAGGTATAACTAGTAGGATAAGTAAATTTGCAGACGATACCAAAATGGGGAGAACAATTGATTTAGATAGAGATATAGAGTGCCTCCAAAGGGATCTAGATACCTTACACGAATGGTCAGTAAATTGGCAGATGAAGTTTAACATTGACAAATGCAAGGTATTAAAGGTGGGGGCTCATGGGTTGAGGTAAACATGGAATGATAATCGCCAAGCTGTACATAATTATCTTGCAAAATGCAATGGCACTGAAAAAATTATTAACAATGGTATAAAGGATTTTGTGGATCGTCTATACCGGGCCTGTGACGTCACACCAGTATAAGTCCACCATCCAGCCGAGGATAAGGATACTGGTGTGACGTCACTATGACGTCACAGGCCCGGTATAGACGATCCGCAAAATCCTTTATACCATTGTTAATAATTATTTCAGTGACATTGCATTTTACAAGATAATTATATGCAGGTTGGCAATTATTTTTCCATGTTTACCTCAACCCATGAGCCCCCACCTTTAAAGTTAGGGGAAATGTATAGAAATGTTAAATATAAACTAGCTAATATGGAATTAGAAAACTCGAATTGTGAGAAAGATCTAGGTGTGTTTGTTAGCAATGATTTGAAGCCTATAAAACAGTGTATAAGCGTTCGAAACGAGGCAAACAGGATTCTCGGGTTCATCTCTAGGAGTGTGAGTAACAGAACTGCTGATGTTATCTTAAAACTTTACTTGTCATTAGTGAGACCCCATATGGATTATGTTGTTCAATGTTGGTGTCCTTATTACAGAATGGACATAGATTCATTGGAGAGAGTACAACATAGAATGACAAAAATGATCCATAATATTAGAAATCTTCCGTATAAAGAAAGGTTGAAGAAATTAGGCTTACATTCGTTAGAGAGACGCAGAGTTAGAGGGGATATGATAGAGGTATTCAAGAGGGTTAGTGGGATTAACAAAGGGGACATGACAAATGTACTAAAGCTCAGTGATAGCGAAAGAACTCGTACCAATGGTTTCAAATTAGATAAATTTCGTTTCAGAAAAGATATAGGCAAATATTGGTTTGGTAACAGAGTTGTAGATGGGTGGAATGGACTACCAAGTGTTATAGTGGGATTAAAAACGGTATGTAGCTTTAAGATAAAATTGGATAAGCATATGGACGAGAAAGGTTGGGTGTGAAGGGGGATCAGCCGGGTTGGGCCAATCAGCGCTCTGCAGACCCCCGTAATCCTGCGTTAATCTCTAACCGTTTTGGTAAGATGATCCTCAGGGTATTAGAGTGTTGAGCCTATAATTGGGCTTTGTAATTGGGGTTGTGTGGGACAGGGATCTGCCTTGCTTAGGCCAATCGGCTTTCTGCAGACTCCCATTTTCTTATGTCCTTATGTTCTTATGTTTGGGGGTTGGGAATAGGCTCAGGCTACTTTAGGCCTAATTAGGTAAAAATAGTCAAATCGAGACAATTGCACAGCCAACATAGGCTAGCCTATTTATAGGCTACCTTTCATTACTGCAGTTAAGCACAAACGTATTTTACAATGGAAAATACTGCATGAGAAGGGCTGGGTAGGCCTATTAGTAATTTGTGAAATAACTTAAATTAGGTTAGGCTATAGTATACTTCATTAGGTTATTAGGCCTATGAGAAAACAGGTCTAGGCCTAGCTTAATTTTATTTCACTGCTCAACATATTTGTGTTTGTTTTTGCTGTTGAGCTCTGCATAGGGCTATATTCAGGTAGGCTTGGGTTTTAGTAAAATTGCATTAGGCTAAGCTACATATTTTTACTTCTATTGGAAAGCACAGGCCTACACAATAGTACACATGTTAAAGAATTTAGCCTAGCCTACCACAATTTAGCCTAGACTGAAAGAACAAACAAAAATAGGCTAGGCTAATTGCAGCTAAATAATTTAGCCTAGCCTCCACAATTTAGCCTAGACTGAAAAAACAAACAAAAATAGGCTAACTGCAGTTTTGGTAAGAGTTGTAGTTGTGGGCATACCAAAAGCTTTGTTTATATAGCCTAGTCGCACACTCGCAGTTAGGCCTACATTCGCTTCTAATTTAACTCCTGGGGTAAACTTGGTAAAGCCACCCTCAATCCGCCGGCCGGTAACAAAACAATTTACCCAACGCCTGGCCGTGGGATACAATAATGGGTTGAAGGGGCTTTATCCCCCTATGACTTATTGTCATCATCATCTATATCACCAGCAGGGGCAAATAACCACAGTCAAATTAGACGCGAATGTAACTGCGAGCGTGCGACTACGTAAATAAAGGGGACGATAGACCCGCTAACACAACTCTTAACGCATTTTTTCCTAATGTTTTATATTTTTTTATATTTATGACCTCAACAGTTGAAAGATGACAATGTTATGGTTTATTTTAGGCTATATAAAAACATTTGCTTTGTAACTTAGATACTCATATTTATGATTATTATTGCAGTACGAGTGGGTTTTTTCTTTTTATATGTAGGCCTAGGCTAAACAAATGTTAGTTTTTGTTTTATAGGCTAAACTAGGCTGAATTTATTCTAATAAATATTAATTGGAGGGAGCAAATCTGTCCAGGAATAGCCTAGATGTGGAAATTTACAGCCAATTTGCTCTAGCCCTTTTTGAGATACAGAGGTTAGAGATCGTTGGATACAATAATATGTTGAGGGGGTCAATCACCCCCATGACATATTGTCATCATCATATATATTGCCAGCAGGGGGCAAATAGCCTAGGCCTAGCCTAACTACAACAAAAATCGCCGTCAAAATAGAAGCGAACTTATATTAACTACGGCGATCGACCATTACCCGCACCGGCCGTCCCCCGGTTATTGTTGAGGTCCTGAGGAACCGTATGACTTTGACGAGCTCTTCCCTCCGCAGTCTCCGCATCCCATGTATCGTCGTACGGTACCTCTTCCCCTCCACATCCTACATCTGGTCGTCCTACATATGCCTCCTAAGCCTCGCCTCGTCCCGTCACTGAGCATGTGGATGGGCGTCCCTTTCTGGCTTCAAAGATGGATTCCTTCCGACAGCTCCTACTGGATTGTCTGGGGTTGGTTGATAAGGGCACCTCGCTTCAAGACATTGCTCTGGCCCTAGTACCGCGGTTTGTAGGTCTCTGGTTCGCCACCTGATGACCTGCTATTGGGTTGTTGCCTTTACAGTGTTACGGTTCTACGAATGACCTAGAGTGAAAGTGACACGGTGGTGAATTTTAACCTTAACTATAAACTAATTTAAGTGTGACATAGGATCTCCGCGACTACAGTAGGGCCGGAACGGGCAAGTATTTGCCTGAGGTTATCCTTAACCCCCAAGACAAGACAAGACAAAATTCTAGTGCTGGTTTTACTCAGATTTTGCGAGTTTTAATTTAGCCTAGCCTAGGCCTAAGAGTTCAGAAGATTTGCAAAATGCACCCCATACCGGTACTAGCCTACCCATGCCTAATAGGCCTAGTGATTCTTTTTTGGCAGACCACCCACAAATTTTCATATAGCCTAGGCCTAGGCTAGCCTAAGTTCTGGAATGCATGTTGGAATAGCCTTCCTATAAACTGTAGGCTAGGCTACTTCCTTTTAATTTAAGTTTGATTCTTTGGAAAAATCTATTAGGCCTAGACCAGGGCAGGAAAGTAACATTTAAAATGACTTGTAAAAAGTCGCCCATAAACGGCGGGCCGCTATGTTATTGTAATTTGGGAGCTTATTTCGTCTGTTGATTGACTTTGTCCTTAATTGGGGATCCTATGAATTAGCACAGATGATGGTGACTTACCGTACATCATAATACGTGACGGGCCGACGTGGGGGCGCAGAGCCGCAGAGACCACCTCAAAATATATTGTGTCCCACAGTAACTTTTAATGGGATGGATGTAGTTACCGGGTGTACGGTCGTCATGTTTACATAGGGCGATCGCCGCGGTTAACTTCACGTCTATTTTGACGGCGATTTTTTTCGGCATATTTAATTTTATTCACTTCCTTTTATATTTAGGCTATAATCTAGCTTTGGCACGACAATAACCCTAACCTAGTCTTTCTTAAAGATTCTTCTAATCTTCCAGTAGCCTATAGCCTAATTTAGGTCATTTTTAAAGGCACACAATTAACCCCTTATTGGCGGCGCGCAACATAAGTCGAGTTAAATCAATTTGGACTATGTGGCGGCTCGCGACATAGGTCGTGTGGCAATTTCAGCACGTAATGTTGCTGAGAGAGAGAGACAAGTGGTGGCAGGAGAGTAGCGAGCGTATGACTCCAGACCACCGCGGCGGACCAACTGACATGAATCCCACCCTCCTCCACCCTCTCACACTCGCTACATAGTGAAATGTATGGGGAAAGTACCGAATTACATGGTTTTTGCACTCGTGTTGCGCGGTTGTTGCAAGAAAACTAGCCGTCATACAAGGATCGTTGTGGTGTCATTGGAAAGCTCTGTTTATGCCCTTTCAGGGATAGATACTTGTTTTACGCTCTGGGTCTTATTTAGGCATGAAAATGATCACGTAGACAGCCCTATTTTGGGTAAAAACACCCCGCTGGTGGCTACATATTATATACCGCCTAGGCCGCTCTTAAGGTGTTAAATGGTTGGTATTTTAAACGACACTACTGCAGCATTATGAGAAACAATTTATTAGAGATAATAGGCAACAATAGATTCGCCATATTTTTCTCCATAGGCTATAGTCCGCATGGAGGATTTTCGTTATCGACAAATTGAAAAAATTCCCACTTCACAGACAAAATAGACAAATACACCAACAATCGAGGTGTGGGGGCGGAAGTCCCCACCCATAATAGCGTACTATAATAGGTTAGGTAAGGTTGTTAGGTTAGGCTAGGCTAATGTCCTTTCAAAGGGGGTATAGGCTAGTAAACATTAGGATAGCCTATACCTGGTCAAGAGTAAGTCCTGCTGTAGTCAACTTGAATGCTACCTTAAATTGTAATATTAGACTAGGCATAGCCTATAGATAAAATAGCCTAGCCTACTTATTTATTGTAGCATATAATATAGGCCTAGCCGGGTAGAATGTAGAGTTCGGGCGTACCGCCACCATTGTTTACACTGCGCAGAGCGGCGACGGAAGCTTGCCATCATGTTCCCGTCCATTTTGAATGCCGTTGGATACGATAATATGTTGAGGGGGGCAAACACCCCCCATGACATATTGTCATCATCATATAATTTGCCAGCAGGGGGCAAATAGGCCTAACCAAAAAAAAATTGTCGTCAAAAACTCAAAATAAACGCGAACTTACAGTAACTGCGGCGATCGACCATGTAAACATGACGGCGGCGGCGGCGGTGGACGCTTGCGATCATGTTCCCGTCTTTTTGACTGCCATTGGATACAATAATATGTTGAGGGGAGGGCTTTGCGGCAATTTTTTTGGTGTTTGCCCCCTACTGGCAATATATATGATGATGACAACACGTCATGGGGGCAAAGCCCCCCCTCAACATATTATTGTATCCAATGGCATTCAAAGTAGACGGGAACATTATCGCAAGTGTCCGACGCCGACACCGCCGCCGTCATGTTTACATATGTCGATCACCGTGGTTAAAGGCTGGTTCACACATAGCCGAGTCGGTGCGCGAGTCCAACACGAGTGACACTCGTCGATTATCGCCGTCGCTGGAGGCTGAGTCGGCCGCGAGTAGCAATTGCTCCCGAGTCAAGGAGAGTGTAACACGAGTTAACTCGAGTCAATACGAGTCAACACGTGTTCATGCAAGAGTCTGTACGAGTAACTGAGAGTCAAAACGAGTGTAACACAAACCCAACACGAGTGTCAAAAATTTGAAAAATAATGGCCACATTCCAGGGCACGTAAACAAAGAGTATGGATGAGTCTAACTCGAGTCAACGCGATTGTTACACGGATCAACACGATTGTTATGCGGATCAACACGAAAGACAACGCGTTGACTCTCGTTGGATCTCTGTTGCACACGTGTTGACTCGTGTTACATCCGTGTAAACTCGTGTAAACTCTCGTTGATTCGTCCTACATTTTTGAAATAACGGTATTTCAAATGACACTTGTTTTTTCGTGTTACACTCGTGTTTTTTTCTCAGTGGATCGTGTTTACTCTTGTTTACTCGTGTTTTCACTCGTGTTTGAATCGTGTAAACTCTGGCATCATGGGGGCACCAAATTTTGGCACTCACATTCGTGCTTTCTACTCTTGTTGATACGTGTTGCATGTGTGTTACATACGTGTTGTTGCGTGTAGACACGTGTTGCTTCGTCAACGTCGAAATGATGACGAATCACCAAAGAGTGTTACACGGGTTTACACGAGTCAACACGAGTTAACACGAATAACGAAGTTATTCAGAGTCAAACACGAGTTAACACGTATGTACACGAGTCTACACGTATTTAGGCCACACTCGTGGGTACTCGCCACGGGACCCAAAAATTTCATGCATGCATGAAAATTTTGGACCCCGTGGCGAGTACCCACGAGTGTGTCGAGTAAACAAAGAGTATACACGAGCGTAGCACGAGTCTATACGAGTATTGAGGAGTATCGACGAGTCATTGCTGAATAGCAAAATTTCATCACTCGTGTTGGACTCGCGCACCGACTCGGCTATGTGTGAACAAGCCTTTAGTTCGCGTCTATTTTGAAGGCGTTTTTTCGGTTATTTGCCTCCTGCTGGCAATATATATGATGATGACAATATGTCATGGGGGGGTGACCCCCCTCAACCAATTATTGTATCCAAAAGCAGTCAAATAGACAGGAACATGATGGCCAGCGTCCGCCGCCGCTCCGCGTAGTGTAAACAAGGCTGGCGGTACACCCGAACTCTACATTCTACCCCACTAATTTTCCAACTAGCATAACCGATGATTATCAATATCAATCCCAGTCAGAAACGTTCATGCTTCCCTCCCATAAGTCAATGTCGGGATTACCACACTGTCATGCAAGGACTTCTTTACTTCCATGCTGACCACCCTATTTCTTCTTACTGCTTTCAGAGTTCCTACAACGCTCTTCCCCTGTTACACTTTCTCCCACACTTCTTCATCCATAGGCCTACTCACATCTTTACTCAACACACTGCCCAAATACTTAAATGAGCTGACATTCTTCATAGCCGTTCAACCTCACTTCACACTCTATGGTTGCACCCCTTTCAATAACCATAATATTTACCTCCAGATTCCATTTTTCACACACTGTTCCAATCATATTTACCTGACCCTGCAACTCCCATTCACTATCGCTCATCAGAACTGTGTTGTCAGCAACAGTAGTACCGGTACTATACTGTTGAGGCAACTTCCACTCGTTTCCTTCCCTTATCAGCGGTACACCAACATCCGCTGCTCTTCCTCAATGTATTTCTTTCATGACTCCATCCATATACTGTACCGGAATATATTGAACAACCATGGGGACATCACACACACCCTTGCTTTAACCCAACATTCAGATTAAAGAACTCGCTCTGTTAATTATCCACACATACTGACACCTTTGCACCCTCATACATGCTCTTCATTGCTTTCAGCAACTTGCCATCTACTCCGTATATTCTCGGTACCGGTACTTTCCACATACCTTCTCTATCAATTCTGTCATAGGCCTTCTCCAGCTCCATAAATGCAGCATACAACTTTTGTCGCTTCTCCAGATATTTCTCCACAACACATTTCCGGGCAAAAATCTGAGCTACACAACCTCTTCCCTTCCTAAGATGACTACAGTATGCTAACCGTTTCCCCAGCAATACTGACTGAAAATGCCCAAATATATTGCATGTCCTCTTCAGATTTATCTAAAATATGTAAAATTAATACCACTACAGTAGCACTGAAATCAATAAAACTCACTAACAGGATAAATAAATGGAAGAAATACTCCAAAAGATTAATATGTTAACCCTTTACCCAGCAATACTGACTGAAAATGCCTAAATAGATTGCATGTGCTCTTCAGATTTATACATACATACGTACATAACATTTTAAGACTGAGTGCTCCACACAGATGTGCAGTATCAGTCTCTTTTCCTAATGGCGGCGTTCCAGGCAACCCTGTTAAGGGATGGTTTACTTGTCAAGTTTTTGGATTTGAGATCGGCACGTATAGTCCGATCCCAGGTCTTACTCGGTCCACCCCTTGGTGCAGCTCCCTCCACAATCGCAGACCTGCAACTTTTCACCCAATTTTGTTCATCCATTCTCTCCACATGTCCATACCATCCCAGTTTACTTGTACGCATCTCCTCGCTAATACTCTTTATACCTAAACATCTCTTCAGCTCATCATTTGTTATTCTGTTGACATCCTTTATCTGAAATATGTAAAATTACACCAATTACCAACTACATTACCAAAAATGTAATAAAGTACACTAACAGGATAAAGAAAATGTAAGAAATAGCCCTAAAGATGAATTTATCTATCTATCTATTGACGGACGCCTTGATCCCCGAAGGATTGGCCACGAACGAAACATCCCTATGCACCTCTGTCCCCAGTCAGTCGATGCCCCTCCTCCCATCCAGCACCGCTTTCACGCATATACTTCTTAACTCCATCCTTCCACCTCTCTCTCGGTTTATTTCTCCCTCTGTCCTTCCACCTCACTCGTACACGCTCTTAGTCATTCTCTCGCTTCCCATACGTTCCACATGGCCGAACCATCTCAAGGTGTTCTTTTTCGCACTTTCCAGTACATTCACACCACACCTCTCTCGTACTTCCTCATTCGTCTGTCTATCCCTCCATGTAACTCTGCACACACTTCTCAAGTAACTCATTTCCATCGCTTTCACTCTTGGTTTGAATCTCTCCAACAACGTCCATGCTTCGCTTCCGTAAGTCAGTGTCGGGATTACCACACTGTTATGCAATGACTTCTTCAGTTCCATGCTGACCACCCTATTTCATGTTACTGCTTTCAGCATTCCTACAACCCTCTTCCCCTGTTGCACCCTCTCCCACAATTCTTCATCCACACTCCCATCTTTACTCTGTACACTGCCAAGATACTTAAATGAGCTGACAATCTCCATAGCCTGACCGTTCAACTTCACCTCACACTCTGTGGCTTCACCCCTTTCATAGACCATAACCTTGCTCTTCCCCGCATTTACCTTCAGATTCCATTTTTCGCACACTGTTCCAAACATATTTACCAGACCCTGCAACTCCCATTCATATCGTCAGCAAACAGCAGTACACAAACATCCACTGCTCTTCCTTGTATTTCTTTTATGACTCCATCCATATACTGTATATATAGAACAACCATCGGGACATCACACACCCTTGCTTTACCAAACATTCAGATCAAAGAACTCCCTCTGTTCATTCTTCACACGTACTGATACCTTTGCACTCTCATACATACTCTTCACTGCTTTCAGCAACTTGCCATCTACTCCATATATTCTCATTACTTTCCACATACCTTCTCTATCAACTCTGTCATTCCACTCGTTGCCTTCCCTTATTAGTGGTACACCAACATCCACTGCTCATCCTTGCATTTCTTTTATGACTCCATACATATACAGTTCAGTATATATTGAACAACCACGGGGACATCACACACCCTTTCTTTAACCCAAAATTCAGATTAAAGAACTCGCTCTGTTCATTCTCAACACATACTGACACCTTTGCACCCTCATACATGCTTTTCACTGCTTTCAGCAACTTGCTATCTGCTCCGTATATTCCAAGTACTTTCTACATACCGGTACCTTCTCTATCAACTCTGTCATAGGCCTTCTCCAAGTCCATGAAGGCAGCATACAACTTTTGTCCCTTCTCAAGATATTTCTCCACAACATATTTCAGGGCAAAGATCTGAGCTACACATTCTCTTCCCTTCCTATGATGAATACTGTATGTTAACCGTTTCCCCAGCAATACTGACTGAAAATGCCCAAATATATTTCATGCGCTCTTCTGATTTATCTAAAATATGTAAAATTATACCAAATACCAACTACATTAGCACAAAACTCAATCAATCACAGAAACAGGATAAAAACATAGAATAAATATCCCAAAAGATGAATACGTTAACCCTTTCCCCAGCAATACTTACTGAACATGCACAAATAAATTGCATGTGCTCTTCAGATTTAGCTGAAATATGTAAAATTACACCAAATACTAACTACATTAGCACAAAAATCAATCAAGCACTTTAACAGGATAAATAAAATGGAAGAAATAGCCCAAAAATTAATTTATCTATAGCCTACCGGTATATATTGCCGGACACCTTGATCCCCGAAGGGGTGACCATGAACGAAACGCCTGCATATTTCAAGCTCGCTTGAGTTATCACTCGATCGTCTTTTAGAGCTTTTTGGCCCGGGGTAATTACCACACCATCGCGTCATAAGGAGTTTGAGAGCGTTAAATTGCTAGATACATAGAGGAAGAGGAATGCCAAGTAAAGCTAAACAAAAATATATAAGATATTTTTAACATGAGGTTGCTTATAATAATTTGTACCTCTGCAGCTTCTCCATGGCTAACGAAAAAGGTCACATTCCTAAGAAGCCCCAACCAAAAAGGCCAAGCTTCTGTACAGAAAAAATGCCACACCATTACCCTTATGGTGACTCTTCAAATAATCAAAACAACCACACTTTTTAACCCAATTCCCGCGGGGCCCCTCATATGACGGAGACGATTTTCCGGCTATTTTGTAGCCTGTGAGCCAGGCCAGCTTTTGCAAGCAGCACGGATGGACGTCAGCCGGAGCCTACAGGCCCCGCCACGACACTGAGATTTGTGTGAGAGAAAGCTCACTTATGTGCAGCGTCACACAGCGAAAACAGAAAATAATTGGTAATTTTTAGCGATTTCGCCTATCGGATTTGGTAATTTTTAGCAATTTTGCCCTTCGTTTGCAAGATCCTTACAAGAAAACCAGACGTCGTACAGGGATGATTCAGGAGTAATTTGAAAGCTATACCGTACTTTCACGAATACATAATTGTATTACGCTCTGGTTTTTGCTTATGCATGAAAATGAGCAGGGAATGAAGGCAATTTCGGGCAATTATGCCTACTCGTACAGGAGTCCTTGGAGCGGCTTCGGTCGCGCCGGGAATTTCCACACCTCTCACACCACACATACACATCACACAGTTTTTCCTACACCGAGAAATGACTCTCCGGCTGTCATTTCTCGAAGACTTCTTCTAGCTGGAGACATTGAGAGCAACCCAGGACCCACCTACACATACATAATGTCCAACTTGCTCAAAACCCATCACTTCGAGTCGCCACACTAAGGGTTCAGTTCTCTGCAATTCATGCAGGAACTGGACCTGCACAACACTTGCCTCCAAGAAACACTACACGAACACCTGGGCCTGTTCCTCATGCCCCTCCCTCTCCCAGTCAAATCCCTCGCCTAAAACCCGTCCACCTCTCCTCTCCAACCCACCTAACCTTCCCATATCATCCACTCCCCCCCCTAAAACCCGTCCACCTCTCCTCCCTAACCCACCTAACCTTCCCATACCATCCACATCCTCAATTCAACACACCACACCCCATCCTAATCCATTCCAACCCCTATCTCCTGCTCCCCAATCCCCACCCCCACCTCACCCATCCCAACCCCCAGCGCCTCCCTCACCCCCACCCCATCCTCGTGCAGCAGCACCCAACATACATCGTGCACATAACATTAACATTCTCCAATTGAACATAGATGGCATCAACACAAAGAAACACGAACTCTCAAACTTCATCAAACAACACAACATACACATTGCCATCTTACAAGAAACAAAACTCCGCACAACACAAAAAACACCCACATGTCATGATTTCACCACCACCAAACAAGACCGGGCTGTCGGCAGAGGCGGTGGACTCATCACCCTGGTACACAAAGAAATATCATACATAGTTACCAGTGTACAAACCAAATCCCTCCTCCCCCCAAATGATAACACAACAGAAATACAATCAATTAAAATAAGCACTGGCAACAACTCCAACATAACCATCATAAACACATACATCCCCTACCGTACCAAATGAATACAGACCACACTTACAACACATCACAAACACCCCACACATCATCCTGGGTGGTGACTTCAACGCCAAGACGTCGGCCTGGTTTGTCGACAACCCCGACACAGACAGAGAGCTGGTACTACAAAACCAAACTGATAACCTCATCATCCTTAACGACATCCATCAACATACCCATATTCCTCACCAAGCCCTCTATAACCCATCATTTCCAGACATCACCTTTTGCTCCCCAGAACTCGCCCCCACAACATCCTGGAGGGTGGTCAGTACCTTAGGCTCTGACCACCTCCCGATCATTATCACCACCAAAACCAGACTCACCCCAGCTAGCCACAAACACACATACACCAATTATAAAAGAGCTAACTGGGAAGCATTCACAAATGAGACAGAACAACACTTCACAACTCTAAACAGTACACCCATCACTAACATCAACAATGCTGTACACATACTCAATAAAACTATCCAAAACGCTGACAAGAAACACATTCCAAGAGGTAACAGAAAAAGACACAACCCCAACTTCACACCAGAAATTAAAAACTTCATCAGACAACGCGACATACTGAAACACTCCCCAGCACCCCACACACAAGACATCACACAACAAATCCAAGCACTCAACACCCAAACTAACAACAAAATACAAGAACAACGAAAACTAAATTGGAATAACTTCCTAAAAACACTTGATCACAAAACAAACCCCAAAAAACTCTACAAAACACTAAATAGCATCACACTTTCCAACAGCAACACAACACAATCACATGCTGCAATCACAACAACAGACTCTACTCCTTCATGTAAACAACAAGCAAACACTCTCATCATTCACTTCTCACATGTCAGCCACCTAAAACCTCACAAAGACGACCGACGTGTCATCCGACGTAAGAGACAATTCCCCACAGACCCTGACTATACACCCTTCACCAATCACCAGACAAAGCATATCATCAACAATCTCAAGCACTCACCCGCTTGTGGCCTAGACAACATAAGCAACATACACCTCCGACACCTGGGACCACAAGGCATACAAGCACTCACTAACATATCAAACTACAGTTATTCACACAACGCAATACCAAACATTTGGAAGCATGGTCTCATCACCACATTCCCCAAACCCAACAAAGACCCCACGCTACCCTCCTCGCACCACCCCATCACACTCCTTTGCTCCCCCTCCAAAGTCATGGAACACCTAGTATTACAACTAATTACACCCGACCTACCCCTAGCTCCATCACAACATGGCTTTAGGCCACTGCACTCCGCAAACACTCTTCTCACAAACCTTACACAAAGAGCTTTTGATGGCATCAACTCAGCTAGACCACCACACAGATCACTATTAGCCACACTCGACATTAGTAAAGCCTTCGATGCCATCCCCCGCCACAACCTAACAAACAAAATCTACAACACAAACATGCACAACAACACAAAAAGGTGGCTGGCCAACTTTCTAGCAGGCAGATGTGCACACGTATCTTTTGCCGGTCATTCATCTAAAATCAGAAACTTTCCAAACGGAGTCCCACAAGGATCCGTCCTATCGCCCGCACTCTTCATTCTGTACATGCACGATATAACTACACCCAATACGCCCCAAATAAACTTAGCCTCCTATGCAGATGACATAACACTCACATTCACACACCATGACCCAAAAAGAGCAACAGATCTCCTTCAACCCTTTCGCAACACACTACATGGCTGGTGCACTACAAACAGACTTAATCTAGCCCCAGCCAAATCCACCGCAACCCTGCTCACAAGCTGGACAGGAGAACACGAATACATCCCTCAACTCACCATAAACAACACACCCCTAACACATACACACACACCCAAAATCCTAGGAGTAACATATGATACTCATATGACATTCAAACAGCACACCACAAACATTAAAAAGAAACTGACACCCAGACTTAACGCCCTCAGGTAACTTGCTCACACAAAATTTGGACACAACAAAGAAACTACCACCACAGTATATAAACAATACATAAGATCAGTGATAGAATACGCAAGCCCAGCCTGGGCTTCTAACCTAGCTGAAACACATCATAAGACTTTACAGACTATTCAAAACAAAGCCCTGAAGATCATTACAGGCTGCACAGCTACTGCACCCACAGATCACCTACGTCAAGAAACCAAAATCCTCAAAGTCAAAGACCATCTGGACATGAGAGGCACTCAATTCCTGGCAGCAGCCTCCATGAACCAAGACCACCCACTAAATTACATGGCAACACACCCACAGACACCAAGAAATATCAAAACAACACCCAGCACACGGTATCACACACAATTACTGTCCTCTCTCCCTCCCTGCCCACCCCGAACCAACTTCCAGAAGCACATCCATACTCATATCTCTCGCCGATCCATCCACTCACTTACAGACAACACGCAGCTGCAAGCACGACCTCCCGAAATCCATCCTTCCGAATCCTCCCTTCCTCGCGAGTACAGAGTCCACCTGGCCAGGCTGAGATGCGGACACCATCCAGCTCTCCTGAGCTATCAGAAGAGACTGGATGACTCCGTTGTCGACGCCTGCCCGGGATGTAACACAGCACCCCATACCATTAAACACATCATAGAAGACTGCATTTCACACAACCACTTACGCCAACAACACAATCTACACTCAATTAGAGCTCTGTGGGAAAGCCCGATCGTGGCCATGGCCTTCCTCAGGGACTCGGGGCTGTTTGGCCAGGCAGCTTAGGGAACAACAACAACAACAACAACTCGTACAGGATTAATAGCTTTACCCAAAATGGTCACACTCCTTAATGGTCTAAGTGGCCATAGCCAAAATGGCTACACTATATTCCTTCTGTACTTTCTCCATGCCCGATAAGATACATGATATTTTGATATATGTGGCACAGCCCTTGTATCCAACACAATACCCTGCATGCAACCCCGCTCGAACCCCGCACAACGTTGCTTGCAACTTGAATTACTATTATTATTATTATTATTATTATCAGTAACAGTAGTAGTAGTAGTAGTAGTAGTAGTAGGGGTTGTAATATGTTATAATAACTAAAAAGTTGACAGAATGAATATAACCATATGAGGAGGAGCATTTTATTGACAACGTTTTAGTGACCTGAACCAGCTATCTGCGAAACATTGTCAATGAAGTGTTCCTCCTAATATGGTGTTTATATTCAGTAGTAGTAGTAGTAGTAATAGTAGTAGTAGTAGTAGTAGTAGTAGTAGTAGTAGTAGTAGTAGTAGTAGGAGGATTAGTAATAGTGGTAGTAATAAAGTAACACCCCGTTCTTGAAATTGATCATCAATTACAAACCCCAATGCACTTGAATAAACTAATGAAAGCATATGGTCCTCCCGGGATTCGAACTCGGGATACCACAACCAGAACATAAGCATCTAAACCATTACACCACCAACATAGTAGAAGCAGTATGATGCTGTACTTGTTGTTGTTGTTTTGTTGTTGTTGTTGTTGTTGTTGTTGTTGTTGGCTAGGCTTAACAATATTGACGCATTACCCATTAAGGGGGGTCACCGGCTTTTTTTTATATTTCCCTCTTTTTTTTTTCTTTTTTATCTTTCCCTGCTTGTATCCATTCGGCCCCATTCAGCCAACTGTTTTAAGACGTTTATCCCCACCCAGTTCAGATGAAGTATTGAGGGATAAGCCTTTACAACTGGCGAGCGATAGCGAGCCAGCATTGTATGGAGAAATCCGGCTTCGCCGGAGAAATTTTTCTATCGAAAAATTTATAAATTTAGCTTGCTGTCAAAACAAAAATATATATAAATGCTGGCTCGCTACCGCTCGCCAGGAAAATATTGACACCTGGATGGGGGTAAAACAGTAGGCTGAATAAGGCCGAATGGATGGAAGCCAAAGAGAGAGGGAGAGAAAGAGAAAAAAGCGAGGTGGGCTCCCTTAACCACGGCACAAAGGTGGACAGACAATATTTGTTTTCAGCAATTTTATTTTGGTTCCTGTGTCGGGGGAGAGTGGTATTTTGGTTCCTGTGTCGGGGGAGAGTGGTATTTTGGTTCCTGTGTCGGGGGAGAGTGGTATTTTGGTTCCTGTGTCGGGGGAGAGTGGTATTTTGGTTCCTGTGTCGGGGGAGAGTGGTATTTTGGTTCCTGTGTCGGGGGAGAGTGGTATTTTGGTTCCTGTGTCGGGGGAGAGTGGTATTTTGGTTCCTGTGTCGGGGGAGAGTGGTATTTTGGTTCCTGTGTCGGGGGAGAGTGGTAATTTGGTTCCTGTGTCGGGGGAGAGTGGTATTTTGGTTCCTGTGTCGGGGGAGAGTGGTATTTTGGTTCCTGTGTTGGGGGAGAGTGGTATTTTGGTTCCTGTGTCGGGGGAGAGTGGTATTTTGGTTCCTGTGTCGGGGGAGAGTGGTATTTTGGTTCCTGTGTCGGGGGAGAGTGGTATTTTGGTTCCTGTGTCGGGGGAGAGTGGTATTTTGGTTCCTGTGTCGGGGGAGAGTGGTATTTTGGTTCCTGTGTCGGGGGAGAGTGGTATTTTGTGAACGCCAAAATATGTGTTCTTGTGTCTATTCTTCTATAATTATTTGACTGGTGTTCTGTATGTGTTTTGTGTTCTGTTAGCTGGCATTGCCGATGTAGTGTATCAAAGGGACCGTGTTCCGTTAGTTGTGTGTTATGTTAGGTGTGTGTTCGGTTAGTTGTGTGTTATGTTGTGTATGTGTTCTGTGCTCTAAGTGTTTTGAACCTGTGTGTTCCGTGTACTCTATGCATATGTGTTCTATGGCCGTGTTTTGGGTGTTGCGTATATATGTGTTTTTACCATGTGTTTTATCCATATATGTGTGTTCTGTGTTCTGTGTGGGGTTGAGATTGTGGATATAGAGTATCAAAGGGACCGGGTCAAACGCCACCCAATAAAGGACTGCTGTATTGCTGGTGTGTGTGTGTGTGTGTTATTGTGTTTGTACCTGTATGCCCTATGCCCTTTGTTTTGTGTACCTGTGTAGTTTGTATTTAATGTACCGGTAGTAAAACTCGTAGGAAAAAAAACAATATTGAAACACAAACCTTTCGTCTATCCTCTCAAGACATCTTCAGGGTAATATGTAATGTGTTCTCTGCCTAGGTGTTCTGTTTTATATATATATATATATATATATATATATATATATTTTATATATTCCAACTACTCCCTCTCGGGCATAGGCTGAGAGCCTGCACACTCTACCGCTGAACATGGTGAGGCCCGTGAGGTCTTCTTCCAGTCTAGGGAGCGAGACATGCGAAGCACCTATTCACGATTCGAACCCAACTCCATCTTTGAAGCTGCTTCGCCTCCGTGCTTCACCGTCTCACTCCTCAGACTCGGACCCTCACCCTCAGAAGGCCATCTATTGAGCAATTAACTCACTAGGCATTGCCCCCCTGTAGCATATTTTGAATATGGGAATATTCATACAGTGCTATTTAATCAGGTAACAATGAGGGTATTTTTGGGGGCATTTCGGTGTGATGTGGTAATGCACTGAAACTAGGTACAGCACAAATTCCATCCCAATAATATCTTCCCATTGACATATTGGGATTCGACCCGGGTCCATTGGATTACCAGTCCAGTGGCAAGACCACTCTGCCACACCTCCCCTATATAATATATATATATATAATATATATATATATATATATAATATAATATATATATATATATATATATATATATATATATATATATACGTACTTGTTCATTTATTCAGTCCGTTAGTCTTCGGTCAACCATTGTCAAGCTTCCTGTCAGCTTCGTTTAGTAATAATAACCCATGCCATTATTACGTCCTGGGATATATAAACACTGGGCTCTTTTTATTGGACTAGGTATGCGGCAACAAGCAACAACGGAAAACGCTAGATCCAACCCTTATCTATAAACCCAGGCAACAAACCACCCTAAACCGTCAAGAGTCCTGCCTGGACAACGAGGTATCCTATGACTCGGTTACAGGGTGCACGCACTATAGACTGCTGATAGTCAAGCAGGCTATATAAAAGATCACACAATTAAGTTGACTTAAAGCTTCAAGGAAAAGATAGATGACGGAATTAAATTGCAGAAACAATTTAATAACAAACTAGAAGAAAGTACATTTAACGTTACGTTAATTAATACAACTAATCACCCCTGCGTGAAAGAAGGTGAAAGCAAACAGTCCTCAAAACATCGTACAGGTAGACAAGATGCAGGTTTCTAAACTGCATGCGGCTACTGTAGGATCTGATGCTTAGCAAAGAAAGTACGTTACGGATTTAGAGAACTCTTAACTCATAAGCAGGAATAAATACTAGTGATAGGCCATACAGTGTATAATGGCATAGGTATAATTAAATAAAGGCAGCAACTCACAACATAACCACATACAGGTGTGCTTCTCACTCATAGTCAGGCAAGCCTGCTCGGACAGAGTCTCTAAGCCACACCCTGACTCACAATGCTCACAAAAACGGTAAACTGTGGCACAATAACAAGCATACAGAAATAATAAACCCCTAGCTGTTAATCTGCCAGGTGGCAGAGGTCTAGCCGGAAGGATATAGGCTTCGGATACCCGGGCTGAGCCACCTGCTCTAGCCTAGGGACGTTCCCAAGTCTGTGCGCCAAATTACTCTAATTGAAAGGGTGCTCTCTTGAGAGACTCAGATCGCAAGTATCTGACTCTCTCCTGGCGACCCTAAAACAAAAGCAAGACGTGCTAGCGCAGTGCTGAGTGGACTAGGCAAGGGCCCTCACACAACACAACACAAGACACACAGGGACACAGACAAGAAAATGCCCCCAGACTCCCACGGGTATCCTAGTAAAGTCATGTGGGTCCACGGGACTCGCACCAGCAGACTTTACTTAAAGGATCGCAAA
Source organism: Paralithodes platypus (assembly GCA_032716605.1). Taxonomy (NCBI): domain Eukaryota; kingdom Metazoa; phylum Arthropoda; class Malacostraca; order Decapoda; family Lithodidae; genus Paralithodes; species Paralithodes platypus. Next base: position 823,350 of record CM064549.1, read on the forward strand.
AAGCCTCCCCTCCGGTCTAGCCCCTGCTAACCTGACACAAGAACACACTAGCAAGCATGAAACCACCAAATATGAGACAACAAAAAAAGCTTCCTAGGTCTCATTAACAATTACGTCTCTGCATAAGGCCCAAAATCCTATCTAGTTATCTGAGAGCTCGTCGTTAATACAATAATAGATATAAGGTCTATCAAGGGGATGGGATAATTAAATAGGTTGGTGAAGTAGTGGAAGGAAGGTATACAAAGGAAGAGAGAAAGTTTCTAAGTGGGGTTGAGAGGGATAGATATCAAGGGGGTCCGAAGGGTACGACAGTGAGGTGAGCTCTGAGTCTTGAATCTGTCTGGACCCCGCCCTAGGCATGCAGAATACATCCCAGGCTTGGCAACACTCAACACAGTTGCCGGGTAAAAATCGTCTACCCCGTGCGTGAGTCGAAACTAAGCCTAACGTTGCAATCAAATGCATATGGCAACATCAGGCCCGTCCCAAGCTGGACTCTCCGCGCGAAGCAACGTCCCCCAGCCGGTCTCTCTCTCCCGCTCGTCTCCTCCCACTCTCACTAGACTTACATCTTATATATTATAATGAAACAATCAACTATCGAGAATAAAATATACTAAGATGCGTTGGTTAAGAATAAGGGCAGCTTGAAGCTGTGAAACAACATAAGAATATCCCAGACATTAGTTACATTGTCGTATGATAATATACTAAGGAAAAGCCGGCCGGCCGGCTGCCACCAGCCGGTTTCTAAACGGCTGGGCAGCCGACGCGCTCGCACGCCCGCACGTGGCTACTATGCAGAAGCGTCGCACCTCCCCCAAGATATAAGACCCTTGACTAAGTTCTTCGTATCTAACAGAAAGCTTCTCATAGTACCACACACTGTTGCGACACAAGGCACTATATATAAAAAAAATAAAGACTGTTGCGCTCCACCGAGCAAGTTCAACTAACTTAGCGACAATAAGCGAAAACATTCAACTTAGATACTGCTACATCTTATACAAAATTCTACACATTATAAAAATAAAGAGTTTTTATAAGGGTTTTGCTTTTTTAATTTGTGTTTTTCGGCTGAACTACAGTGACAGCCTATTTTCCTCCACACTCAACCCTCAATCCTGTGGCAGTCTAACCAACATCATCCACCCTTGATAGACAATCCGCTATCACGTTATCAGAACCGGCAATATGGCGTATGTCCAGATTATACTCCTGAAGCATGAGTGACCACCTGGTCAGCCTCATATTCCGGTTATAAAACTGATTCAAGAATTTCAGAGGGTGATGATCGGTATAAACCACTACGACTGGTCCGAAAGCAGGAACATATACATCGAAGTGCCTGAGCGCCAGCACTATCGCCAGGAGTTCTTTTTCAATTACAGAGTAATTCCTTTGTGCACTATTGAATTTTTTACTGTAAAAACTCACTGGATGTTCGATACCTTCATCATCTGTCTGTAACAAGACAGCCCCAGCCGCTACGCTACTGGCATCAGTCGCCAGCTGAAAAGGTCTGCTGAAGTCCGGGGCCCTGAGTATGGGGTGGGTACATAACAGGTGTTTCACCAAGGAAAATGCCTCTGCACACTCAGGAGACCACCGGAACTTCTTGGCCTTAGATAATAAGTCAGTTAAAGGTGCAAGTACAGTCGAATAGCCTTTGATGAAGCGACGATAATAGCCTATCATACCTAGAAACCGCATGATTTGTTTCTTAGTCATAGGCTGGGGAAACTGATCGATGGCTTTGATCTTTGTCTGTGGAGGGCACACCTGACCCATCCCCACCTCGAACCCCAGGTACAAAACTGTGGCTTTGACAAAATCGCACTTACCCAGGTTTACCACCAAACTTGCTTTATTCAGTTTATTAAAAAGCCGTCCGATGTGAGCACAGTGACTTTTAAAATCATCGTCGTATATTATGACATCATCTAGGTACACCGTACAGTTGGGAATGTCGGCTACAATGTCGTTCATTAATTTCTGAAATGTTGCAGGGGCATTTTTCAGCCCGTATGGCATAACATGGCAACGATATGTGGCACCGTCCACCACAAACCCACACACCTCTCGCGCTCGCTCAGACAAGGTCACTTGCCAATAACCCTTAACAAGGTCTATCTTAGTGAGGAACTTGGCTTTTCCTATCTTATCCACACTGTCGACCACGCGAGGGAGAGGGTAGGCATTTGTGGGGGTTAAACCATTCAACCTGCGGAAATCTATACAAAACCGCACCTTGCCATCTGGTTTGGGCTGCAGTGTGACGGGGGAAGTCCACCTTACTGCACCCTCAGAAATCAGCCCACGTTTCAGCATATAATCCAGCTCTTCCCTAAGTGCTGGTAATTTAATAGGGGGAACATGGTATGGCACTGATTTAAAGGGCGGGTGGTCCCCAACATCGACATCGTGCACCGCTTGAGTAGTGAGGCCAGGATGCTCCGCGAAAACAGCTGGGTTTGAATCAAACAAGTGCTGCACAGCTACACGCTGTTGCTCAGGCAGGTGCAATATCAACTCGTGAGCCACTCGTCTAGAATTCCCCGCCCACTGATCCGCGGAAACATGACAATCCCAATTATCCTCCCCCGCAGCTTGACTGTCCCTTCCTCCTTCTCCACCACGATCGCTGCAGATCAACACCGGGACAGTGAGAGGCTCGGGGGGGCGCCTCGCATACTCTTTCATCAGATTTACATGGCAAAGTTGGTTCTTTTTCTTACGATCAGGAGTAGCTACTAAATAGTCGAGATCAGAAACCTTCCTTACAGACCAGAATACTTGGCAGACAAGGGGTGTCCCACCAGAGGCAGTAGTATCAGTACCTCCTGATCTACTTCAAACTCCCTCAGCTTCACCTTCTGGTCGTATCTGTCCTTCATCTGAGCTTGTGAACTCTTAAGGTTCCGACCTGCTACCTCCAAGCTCTTTAGCATTCTCTCACGGCTTTCAACTACATACTTTAGAAGCGAGCATGGCTTTGTGACTCCCTCCCAGATCTCCTTGACCCTGTGTCCAAAAAACCAACTCGTTCGGGCTAAATCCCAAGCTCTCCCCAGGTACTTCTCTCGCAGCAAATAAAACGTATGGGAGACCTAGATCCCAGTCCTTCCCATTTTCCATGCAATAACACCGCAACATACTCTTGAGAGTCGAGTGCCACCTTTCCAAAACACCCTGACTCTCGGGATGGTAGGCAGATGACACCACAGACACTATCCCATGTTGCTGCATGGTCTGCTTAAACAGAGCAGAAGTAAAATTGGATCCCTGATCAGACTGGATCTCCTGAGGGTAGCCATAATGAGAGAAATAGACAAGCAGGTTTTTGACAACAGTCTTAGCCATCCCGTTGCGCATGGGGTAAGCACCTGGATACCGTGTTGCTACATCCATTACAGTTAGTAAAAATTTATTGCCGGCACTAGTGGGGGGCAATGGGCCAACCATATCGATAACTACTTTGCTGAAGGGCGGCCCAATGACAGGGATGGGTTGTAACGGGGCTCTCGGGATGACCTGATTGGGTTTCCCAACAACTTGACAAGTGTGACACTGTGACACCCATGACACGACACTCGCCTTTAACCCAGGCCACCAGAAAAGCTTGCTCAGAGCTGCGTCCGTCCTACGTGCCCCCAGGTGCCCTGCCAAAGGCACATCATGAGCTAATCTCAATAAGCTCTCACGGCACACCCTCGGTACTACTAAGTGGTCCACTAATCCTGGCCCGCCATCCCACTTTTTCTTGGGATCCTGATGTCTCCGATACAAGATCCCCTCGGACAAGAAAAAATCACCAGGCTGCGCATCCCCATCGCTCTCCAGTTCGACAGCACCATTACCACACGCCCTGACTTCAGGATCTACCAGCTGCAAGGAACATATATCAGCAGGTGCGAGATTATCCAAGTTCATCTTAAATAATTTATTTCCACCTCCAATGTCCCGCTGAGCCATCCTTTCCTCACGCTGCGCATAACGATGCTGTCGCAGAGTCTCTTCCTGCCCTGCACCTGCACTAGCGGTGACAGGCCCCGGGGCCTCTCCAGACTCTAACATAGGTGCCAATAATGAGTCACCAAGAAACACTGCCGGCTCAAAACTCTCCAATTGACCAACACTTCCCGTTTTCTTGTGACCTTTCCTCTGCGGTATGATAGACTGAGGTGGTGGCTGCAAGGCTCCGGATGTCTGAGAACGCGTCACAACACACGCCATGGTTTGTACGCTACACTTCTCAACCCACTCCTGTTCCTCCCTACTAACGTCGGCCGCCTTCTCGGCAACGACCAAGGGTGAAACCTTAGAAGCAGGCACCGCAAAGTCGTTGCCGAGGAGGAGGTCGACGCCCCCAACAGGCAAGTTCTCTACAGTTCCTACATCCAGCTCCTTCACCACACCACCCACCTCCAGCTCCATCCGCACCAGCGGGTAGGACTTCGTAGTATTGATCCCCTGAACTACCACCACCCGAGCAGCGTTAATCGGTCTACCAGTAAAGTTCTTTAACAAGGTCTGAGAAGCCCCCGTATCACGCAATAGCTTAACTCCTCGCCTTTCGCCAGCCCACCTCACAAAACCATGCCCTCTATGACCCCCAAAGACGTCGCGGGCAGGGTTCGAGCCTTCCGGACTCTTGAACACAGGCTGTGTCCCAACCTCTGACGAACTACCCTTGGCAAACTCAGAAGATATAGGCGACACCCCTATGCTGCGGGCCAATGACTCAACCTTGTTTGGTGGCTTGTTCGGACAAGCATTTGCAAAGTGACCCTCCTTGTGACATGCAAAGCACTCTTTACTCTTTGGTTTCCCTTGGGAGTGGGAGGTACCATTAGACTTCTTATACAGGACGGTATTTGGTTTATGTTCAGTTTTATTGTCAGTGCTACATGGTTTTGTGTATTTATGTGTATCAAAATTCTTGGGAGGGGGAGGGGTACGATCCTTTGCACCCGACTCACTCCTAGCTGCTGCTTCGCACCCTCGAATTAATGACAGTCGGCGGTCAGCCATTTCTGCTGCCTCCTGGAGAGTTCTAGGATTTTTTTCCTTTATATTTAATGTTAAGTCCCCGCCTGTGCACTTGAAGAACTGCTCCAAGAGAACCAGCTCACTCAACTCCTCAAAAGTAGCTGCCCTCTCAGAACGCAGCCAATGTCGTAGTGCATCAGACAAGTCCCGGGCGTGTTCTAGGAAGGTACTATCCTTGCCCTTAGTAACACCCCGAAACTTCAAGCGGTAAGTTTCTGGTTGTAACTCATAGGCCCGTAGCACAGCCTTCTTTAGCTCATCATAAACTACACAGGACTCTAAAGGTAGTGCATCATACGCTTTTAGCCCCTTTCCTAGGAGTCTTGATGAAACTAATGCTGCCCACTTTTCCTGAGGCCACTGGTGTTCCTGACACTTCTTCTCAAATCGCATAAAAAACTCAGTCACACATGATTCATCGAACACAGGAACTAGTTTAAGCAGGTGCGACAATGATTGGTCCCGATGTCTGTTACCTCCCCCAATATTTCGCCCTGTTACCTCCACTCGAGATCTCTCCAGCTCCCTGTCAGCCCGATACCTAGTAGACTCTGCTTGCAGTTCAGCCTCTCGTATAGCTGTTCTCTCTGCAGCCTCAGCCTGAGCTCTAGCAACATCAGCCTGCACACTAGCCTGTCTCTCGGCAGCCTCAACCTTGGCCCTAGCAACCTCAGCCTGCACACTAACCTGTCTTTCGGCGGCCTCAACGTTGGCCATCTCAAGCCGAAACAACAAATCTGGAGTCAACCCTTGAGGAGGGGAAGGTGCATTTAATGGAGAGGGTCCCTGTGATTGAATTCCATGCTGCCATTGACCATCAACTTGGGGGTATGTACTAAATTCAGGCACCCTGACGTTTGATACGGGGGTAGAGTGGAGGGGGGCTGGGGACCGGGGCCCCCAGTCGCCTCTCCACCCAGGTCTCTCCCTTCTAAACCCAATATCAAAGTCCTCAGCTGATCTTTCCTCATGCCACTTAAACCCTGGTGACCCTGAAGACCTGCCACACACTTTAAGCCATACTTATTCAGCTTCAACATCCTGGCAGCGGTAAGGGGCACCTCTAAAAATCTTCTAGCACCCTCCTCGCTATCGACTAGCCACTCCACAGGTCTTTCTCCCTCCGAGCCGTATCGTGACCTGACCCATCACTGTGTTCTGATGTATTAGACATGTTTGTGTACTGCAGTAATTATCACGGTTATAGAATGTGCCTTATCTCCTATGCAAGTATGTATATACTAATGTTATTTAAAGTCTTTAATGTGTTATATTGGTTGCTCCAAAAAAAAAACTATGTCCACTGTATTCCTCTAATCATAAGGAATCTCAAAACAAATGACCACTATATTCCTCTGTTCAGTAAATCCTATGCAAGGTCGCCATTTGTTACATCCTGGGATATATAAACACTGGGCTCTTTCTATTGGACTAGGTATGCGGCAACAAGCAACAACGGAAAACGCTAGATCCAACCCTTATCTATAAACCCAGGCAACAAACCACCCTAAACCGTCAAGAGTCCTGCCTGGACAACGAGGTATCCTATGACTCGGTTACAGGGTGCACGCACTATAGACTGCTGATTGTCAAGCAGGCTATATAAAAGATCACACAATTAAGTTGACTTAAAGCTTCAAGGAAAAGATAGATGACGGAATTAAATTGCAGAAACAATTTAATAACAAACTAGAAGAAAGTACATTTAACATTACGTTAATTAATACAACTAATCACCCCTGCGTGAAAGAAGGTGAAAGCAAACAGTCCTCAAAACATCGTACAGGTAGACAAGATGCAGGTTTCTAAACTGCATGCGGCTACTGTAGGATCTGATGCTTAGCAAAGAAAGTACGTTACAGATTTAGAGAACTCTTAACTCATAAGCAGGAATAAATACTAGTGATAGGCCATACAGTGTATAATGGCATAGGTATAATTAAATAAAGGCAGCAACTTGCAACATAACCACATACAGGTGTGCTTCTCACTCTTAGTCAGGCAAGCCTGCTCGGACAGAGTCTCTAAGCCACACCCTGACTCACAATGCTCACAAAAACGGTAAACTGTGGCACAATAACAAGCATACAGAAATAATAAACCCCTAGCTGTTAATCTGCCAGATGGCAGAGGTCTAGCCGGAAGGATATAGGCTTCGGATACCTGGGCTGAGCCACCTGCTCTAGCCTAGGGACGTTCCCAAGTCTCTGCGCCAAATTACTCTAATTGAAAGGGTGCTCTCTTGAGAGACTCAGATCGCAAGTATCTGACTCTCTCCTGGCGACCCTAAAACAAAAGCAAGACGTGCTAGCGCAGTGCTGAGTGGATTAGGCAAGGGCCCTCACACAACACAACACTATACCTTCGATAGAGTCTGGCATAAATCTTTAATTTCTAAACTACCCTCCTTCGGTTTCTATCCCTCCATCTGTGCCTTTGTCTCTAATTTCCTTTCCGGCCGTTCCATAGCTGCGGTTGTGGACGGCCATTGTTCACTTCCTCACCCTATAAACTCCGGTGTTCCTCAGGGCTCTGTCCTATCTCCTATTCTCTTTCTAATTTTTATAAATGATCTCCTTAACTGTACCTTAATTCCCATCCATTCATACGCAGACGACTCAACCTTACACTACTCCATTAGTTTTTCAGAACGCCCCAGCCAGCAATCCCTCAACGACAAACGTAATGAAGCCATAGAACTCTTAAATTCTGATCTAAATACTATTTCCAATTGGGGCAGAGAAAACCTTGTTAACTTTAATGCTTCCAAACCCAATTTCTCCATCTATCTACCCGTCAGGATCTCCCAGCGGACTATCCCTTATTCTTCAATACAAAAATCAACCCTTGATCTTCTCTCAATATTCTTGGTGTCTCTTTTTCTTCTGCTCTCATTTGGAAGGACCATATTACCAGTTTGCTAAGGCAGCCCCCAGAAGCTGGGTGTGCTCAACCGCCTTAGGGGGTTCTTTTCCCCTGCACAGCTTCTTGCTCTGTACAGGGGCATAGTGCGCCCTTGTATTGAGTATTGTTCACATGTGTGGGGAGGTTCCTCTCACACCGCTCTCCTAGACAAAGTTGAAAGGAAGGCCTTTCGTATCATTAACTCCCGTCCACTCACCAACTCTCTGCAATCTCTCTCTCTCCGCCGCAATGTTGCATCTCTCTCGCTATTCTATCGCTACTATAATAATCAGTGTTCCTCAGAGCTATCCCAGTGCATACCACCTCCTTTACGTAGGACACGTGGTACCCGTCTTGCAACTCAATCCCACCCCTACTCTGTGCAACTCTCCAACCCAAGAGTGAAACGTTACTCTCAAACTTTCTTCTACTCAACATCTGAGCTCTGGAACTCTCTCCCAGAATCAGTCTTTCCCTCTTCCTATGACTTAAATTGCTTCAAACTCCGTGTGTCCAGGCATTTTGGCTCGAACGTCCCTTGATTTTGGCCCTGTCACTCTTTCAACTATGGGGGAGGCACTCACTATAGGCAGTTATGCCTTTTGCCTCCCTCAATCACATAGAAAAAAAAAAAAAAAAAAAGACACACAGGAACACAGACAAGAAAATGCCCCCAGACTCCCACGGGTATCCTAGTAAAGTCGTGCGGGTCCACGGGACTCGCACCAGCAGACTTTACTTAAAGGATCGCAAAAAGCCTCCCCTCCGGTCTAGCCCCGGCTAACCTGACACAAGAACACACTAGCAAGCATGAAACCACCAAATATGAGACAACAAAAAAAGCTTCCTAGGTCTCATTAACAATTACGTCTCTGCATAAGGCCCAAAATCCTATCTAGTTATCTGAGAGCTCGTCGTTAATACAATAATAGATATAAGGTCTATCAAGGGGATGGGATAATTAAATAGATTTGTGAAGTAGTGGAAGGGAGGTATACAAAGGAAGAGAGAAAGTTTCTAAGTGGGGTTGAGAGGGATAGATATCAAGGGGGTCCGAAGGGTACGACAGTGAGGTGAGCTCTGAGTCTTGAATCTGTCTGGACCCCGCCCTAGGCATGCAGAATACATCCCAGGCTTGGCAACACTCAACACAGTTGCCGGGTAAAAATCGTCTACCCCGTGCGTGAGTCGAAACTAAGCCTAACGTTGCAATCAAATGCATATGGCAACATCAGGCTCGTCCCAAGCTGGACTCTCCGCGCGAAGCAACGTCCCCCATCCGGTCTCTCTCTCCCGCTCGTCTCCTCCCACTCTCACTAGACTTACATCTTATATATTATAATAAAACAATCAACTATCGAGAATAAAATATACTAAGATGCGTTGGTTAAGAATAAGGGCAGCTTCAAGCTGTGAAACAACATAAGAATATCCCAGACATTAGTTACATTTGTCATAGGATATATACTAAGGAAAAGCCGGCCGGCCGGCTGCCACCAGCCGGTTTCTAAACGGCTGGGCAGCCGACGCGCGCGCATGCCCGCACGTGGCTACTATGCAGAAGCGTCACACCATATTCCCACAACGAACAGTACCGGTTAGTCATGTTTAGTCATTGGGTTTTCCAGACACACCTACAGTATGTGACGGTCCGTGTGCAGTCAACGCGTTTATTTAAGGGGAGATGGTCAGGTTGTTTCCAAATTTGGCGATTTTAGGACCTTTTGTCCCATTTTTTCGTCAATAGTAAGACTTTTCGTGTCATATAGGTGTCGACTTTTTTCCTGTTGAGCAATAATGAGCCTGTAATTTAGGAGTAATCGGCCTTTGTCCGATACAGTCGGCCAAATATTTGATTCTCGGTACCGGTACCAAGTATATTTTGATGGTATAATTTTGATGGTGGGTATCAGCAATATCTAAACATTATTTCTTCCTTTCGAATATGATATTAAGTACCGGTAAATGTTCCTTTACTTACCCACCCTATTCAACATCTGACAGAGCACTCCAAACGTAATGGCATCTGATACATGACTTATTAGCACCCCTGTGTATGGCGGCTCAGTTATTACACTGGTTTGGGTTGTTAGTTTATTGTTTACACCGTGGGACAGTGAATTATAATCTGTTTCTTTTCAGCTGACGATAAATTGAATCCCTTAGCAGCTATTTTATCGATACTTAATGGAATAATATGAAACTTCTATGTCTCTCCATTATATTACGACCAAGTTTATATAATTAGCACCATAGTTCACTACAAAATCTTCAAAATACAGTAGCTGAAAAATCTTGATTGGATCTTAGCAATTTACCGTCCGTTGAAAAGAAACAGACTACAGGTGGATAGCTTCAGTTGCTATGTCTCACCATACGTAGCGGGAGATGGCGCCTGATGAGTCTACCAGGTGTGGGAGGCGGCAGTTGAGCCACGATACTGTCCTAGGCGACCAAGAAGGAGTCGGGAACCACACAAGTGTATCATGTGGTGATAGTGTGGAAAGTGCAGAGCTGAGCTATCCCTTAAGGGGAGATCTCCACTTCAGGGATTTTTTTCTTGACCCCCTTCTCCCTCATGTTTAGCCCCATTGCTTTTGATATTATAAAACGTTTGCCCCATTAGTTTAGCGATTTTAAGAACTTTCACCCCATATTAAGACCTTTTGTGCTATTCAGGTGTCGATTTTATCCTGGCGAGCGATAGCGAGCCTGTAATTTAAGAGGAACCGGCCTTCGGCCGGAACATTTTTCTACCGAAAAATGTACAAATTTATCTTGAATGGGACTCAAGGGGGTGTAATTTTAATCTTGATGGAGGTCTAGGGAACAAACTAAATACCTCCCCTTAAGATGGTTCACCTTTTGGTCGATTTGTTCATGTATTAATATTTTGTTTAGTTTCTTCCCTAAGCGTCCTTCAAACTTAAACCAACCAACCCCAGGATCCCCCTTTAATATACATTTGTACATTTTTTGGTACCTCCTAAATTACAGGCTCGCTATCGCTCGCCAGGAAAAATCAACACCTAAATGACACGAAAAGTCTTAATATCGACAAAGAAAAAGGGTCAATATGTATCTAAATCGCCTAACTAATGGGATGAACGTCTTAAAATCTAAAAATGAATGGGGCTAAACACGAGGGAGGAGGTGGCCACAAAAACCAGTCCATCTCCCCTCAAACAGTTGGTGCGTGTTCTGGTTGACAGGTTGCAGAGGTTTGGGTTAGCAACGCGGAGGTGATGGTGAGTTTAATTTCTAATGGTATGCCAAATTTCTGCTTCAGGATCTCATTTATCAGTAGCCTGGAATTCTGCCGAAGTTTAAATATAATATTGCACGTCAACAAATGGTGCTAGGCACTACACTCAATCCCGCTACGTGTGGAGAAAAGGACCTAGAACGACAGGACCACATAGTGAAATAAATCGCTAATTAGATTATTAGACCAGCTATTACCCAGCCTTAATTACTAGCGCTATATTACCTCAGAGATTTCAGGATTGTGTACGTTTGTTTTTCCTTTCACGGAAGGTGTTATATGATTGAGGGGAGGTTTTTAGTTTGTTGCCTAGACCTCCATCAAGTTAAATTACACTCCCTAGACACCCTCTTATGTAAAATTCGTAAATTTTTCGGTAGAAAAATTTCCTGGCCGAAGGCCGGTTTCTCTTAAATTACAGGCTCGCTATCGCTCGCCAGGAATAAATCAACATCTAAATGGCACGAAAGGTCTTAAAATTGACGAAATGGGGTGACAGTTCTTAAAATCGCCAAACTAATGGGCCGAACGTCATATAATCTGAAAACTAGTGTGGCTAAACATGAGGAAGAAGAGGGACCAGAAAAACGACCCATCTCCCCTTAAATCGGGAGGCAATTTCGAGTGGGGTTTTACTTTTCCGGGGCTTAGCTTACTTCCACGCTCAGTAATTATGGTGTGGGTTATGGGGAGATGGCCCGTTTTTCTGGCCCCCTTTCTTCCTCGTGTTTAGCCCGATTAGCTTTCGTAGTTGTTTTCATTATTTTTGTTTCATGACGTTCGGCTCATTAGTTTGTCGATTTTAAGACCTTTCGCCCTATATCCTTGTCAATATTAAGGACTTTCGTGCTATTTAGGTGTCGATTGTTTCATAACGAACGATAGTGAGCCTGTAGTTTTGGAAGAACCGGACGTTTCTACCGAAAAATTTACAAATGCATTTAAAAGTGGGATCTAATGAATGTTGTTTTTAGCTTGATGGAGGTCTACGGAGGAAACTAATCAAATCATATAAATTGTACATACATGATCAAATAAATCATATAAATTATACATACATGATCAAATAAATCATATAAATTATACATACATGATCAAATAAATACGCCATCTGTCCTGAATTATATCGCCGCACTGTAACAATCAAGGGTATACAAAGGTATATAAGATAACAAGAATTATTGGTCTGTATTTACTCTTACATCCATATATTAGATGGATTTATTGCCATCCATATACCTTTAATGGGAGATGGGTCGTTTTTGGGGGGTACCCTTCTCCCTCATGTTTAGCCCCTTTAGTTTTCAGATCCTCAGACGTTTTGCCCATTAGTTTGGCGATTTTAATACCTTTCACCCCATTTCTTTGTCAATGTTAATATTAAGGGATTCTATGAACAATAGTAATAAATCGTACACCATATAAACACGATTATGGAAGGGATCTCTCTCTCTCTCTCACACACACGAATCTAAGAGTGTCTTCTTCAATCGAGTTGTCAACTTGTGGAATGGGCTTCCCCGAGACGTTATAGACTGCAGTACCGTTAATTCTTTTAAACTGTGCATAGACAAATATCTTCCATCAAACCCGTGACTGACTGCGTTTGTAAATAAATAACTTTATTTTATCCCCCCCTCAGATTCATCAAGGATTATTGCGTATTTATATTACTAAGACGTTACTCTCTTTTTCCCAGATATACGAAAGACCACTTATAACTGTGTTATGTTACTAACCCATCTGTCCCCTACTAACTTCCTAGGAATAATCCTGTCATGGACATTAGTTCCAGGGCAGTAGTTCCCTTTCCAATTTTCCCTTACCAACTCTAAACCACTGTTTGGACACTTGATCCTCAGTGTTTTGGAGGACAAGCAGCCTAGAGGGGTCACTAAATATGTTGTTGCTTGATTTCCTTTTACTCTCTCTCTCCCTCTCTCCCCCATGTATCTCTCTCTCTCTCTCTCTCTCTCTCTCTCTCTCTCTCTCTCTCTCTCTCTCTCTCTCTCTCTCTCTCTCTCTCTCTCTCTCTCTCACTCTCTCTCTCTCTCTCTCTCTCTCTCTCTCTCTCCATCAGCACCACTCCGATAATCGTCCACTGCCCATGATCAATCTGATTAACATGGATTTTTTACGTGATTAGGGCTAATCGTGATCTGCATGTCAAAGGAAACGGCCAAAGGAATACTGATGGGCGGGATGTGGATGGATGTTTTTGTTTTTTTTGTTTTTTTAAGAGACAATGAACGGAGGTAGGAAAAACACAGATACAACAAAAAGGTCCATGTGCCTAAAGGCATCCTCCATTCATAAAATGTTTGTAACAACTGTGGATGTAATGTGTGTGAGGATATGTGGTTGGGCGCGATGTGGATGTGTGTGGGTGTGGTTATGATGTGGAAGGTCGGGTTGTGGATATGTGTGGGTGTGGATATGATGTGGATGGGCGGGGTGTGGATGTGATGTTGGTGGATGCTTGTGGATGAGGGGTATATAGCCCTCAGAAGATCCGATGCCGCATGTCTTTTTTGCTTTCTGGCTAATATTAGACGTTTTTATTCAGATTATGCAGGGTACCGGTATATACTGTAGTATGTATAGGTATGTAGTAGACGGGAATAGTTGTGTATTCTGTTCCATTATGCAGGGTACCGGTATATGCTGTAGTATGTATAGGTATGTAGTAGATTATGCAGGGTACCGGTATATGCTGTAGTATGTATAGGTATGTAGTAGACGGGAATAGTTGTGTATTCTGTTCCATTTCATCTGACGGTAAATTGAATCCCTCGGCAGCTAATTTCTTGATACTTAGTGGAAAAATGTATAACCACTATATCTCTGCATCATATTAAGAACAATTGTTATGAGTGGTTGTAATACAACTCGCTTGATACTTTGTTCTCATAAGCTCCTGATTTGGGTAACTTAGAACATAATCCTGCGCGACAGGAACACCACTCCCATTGATATCAATATTACTAGATCACTCAAGTCACACCAAAAGACTGGGACAAACAGGTGAGGTAGAGCGGCTGAGGGCGCTGAGGGGGGGGGGGGGGGAAGGGGGTCCCTCGGCCAGGTAGAAAGCATATCAGGACTCCCGTGACAAGGGGTTTAGATCAAGGTTACTGCTAGGTACATTTATTTATATTAAGAATATGGAATGTTAGTCTAGGATGGATAAATACGAATTTAATGTTAGTCCTAGAGGTATGACAATTTAGGTTACAAATAGATGATAAAGGCAAACTGGTGAATAATTGGACACCGGGTCTACGAAAAATAATTATATTCACAAATGGACTATATGAACAGTGATAAGGAATTTCGACTCACCAAATGTGTAGTGAAATAGAATATCCGAAATGGTAGGCTGGGAATATAAAATAAAATTAATTCACTCACAGAACTATAGTAGCGAATCAGAATAGCCAGAATATACAGGCTGGGAATATGAAATAAAATGAATTCACAGAACTGTAGTAGCGAATCATAATAGCCAGAATATATAGGCTTGAAATATAAAATGAAATTAATTCACAAAACTATGGTATAGTCAAACTCAACTGAAATGAGCTCCAAGGAGGTCAAGGTCGCCCTATGCGGTGGTGCCACATGTCGACCAAAACAAACCTTTTAGAAAACGGGAAACCAAGGAAAACCACATTTAGAAGGGGAACTTGAAATAAATGTAAAAGACGTTTTTATGTCTGGAAGGGTTATTGGTATTCTTGTATAAAAGTTACAGAAACGAAATAATAGGTAGGCTATATTTGTATATACCTATTTACATTGTACAGCATCTCCCTTGCCTGGCTATGAAGATGAGAGTAACTTTTGCGAGTTTTTCATTCCATGGTGGTCGCGCTATGAATGAGGGTTAGTGACTGTCTGACCTGGATGATGTTGTTGTCGTAGTTTGAGGCCATTTAAAGCGTTGCCATTACTCGTATCCAGCTCTCTCTCTCTCTCTCTTTTGATGGGATTACATTGTGCTATATTGCATTTTGGAGATTATGTATGTATGTGAGTGTATCTGTAGGGGTGTGTGTGAGTGTGTGCATAGCCAACAGAACCGCATTGACATTACTTGGCAACGTCGCATATCCTACCATTCCTTAAATCTATTTATAGCTGTCCCCAGAAAAATGGCAGCATGTTCTAAATAGCGTGCCATATGTTGTATAAATTCCTTCTATATATCCTTAAAATGATATGTTTCTTAACACCACATAACCTTTAAAAATTGTAATATAATATATATACCGTAGTCATAAAAGCTAAAATTAATTTGTTAATAGCCTGAAAAACTAACATTTGTTGTTAAAGCTTTGAATATTTGACAACACCGCACAGGGCGAGGGACTCCACCTTGTAGCTCATTTCATAGGAGGATGACTATAGTGAATCAGCATAGCCAGAATGTATAGGCTAGAACACAGTAATGTAAATAGAAATTCCCAAACTGATACTATTCACCGTGTAACGTGGTGGACCAAATTATTCACAAGATTATGTGGACATTATATTATTCAGAATAAGGTACTGCTTTAATAATTTAATCAGGGGGAACGAATTACTATTTACTTGGAATTCTAACTTGAATGGACCTAGAGGTGTCCGTAAATTAGAATTATATTAATTATGTGACAGGTATACGAATTGCACTCTCTTTGAACACTTCACTACGCACGTATAGATAACACTGATAATACTGTACATGTATGAATAAGATCTACAAGTGTTCATAAAAGATATATGTGTCACGTATTATATATGTGTAGGTCGAACCTATATATATATTATTATATGGAGTATAAAGGAGTTATATCCAGAATATTATATACATTAATCACGAGAAAGATGTATATAAGGTTTTCACAATTATGAGGTATAAGTTAAGGAATAGAGAGACCAAAAGGGGTCTTGATTAATTATTCTGAATTGAACACTAATATATCTTAATATATAACCTTCACAACAATTCCAAAACTCAGAAACTATAGAAAACTTAGATTGGGGGGAGATTATCCTTTAGATAGATCTGGTCTGCGGTTAGCTCATCTGTTTTAAAGCCTCTCTTATTAATCAGAGAGAGACAACTTTTCACACAGAACTAGAATAATATCTTCTAGTATTTCATATGCATCTAGAACTCTCACTTCTAGTGCGGAGCTACTCTATCTAGAACTTTTTACTTCTAGAGCCTCTCCTGCACAACTAGAATTTTCACTTCTAGCTCACGTACACCTTACTAGAATATACACTTCTAGGTACTCTACACTTTACTAGAACGGGCACTTCCAGTGTTACGAGGGAGCTGTGTATAGGGACAATTGGCTTAACCCTAACAGTAGCGACTCTGACATTGGTACCTCATTCTACTTCGCCGTTGGCTAGTAAACGGATTCGACAATGCTTGCCTAACTCTCCTAAATTTCAGTGAGGTGATAAATTATACAGTTTTTAATTTTATTTAATTGATTTCGGAATATTAGGGGCATTTGAATTTTAGTTTTGTCAATTTTAAGACTGTTCGTACCATTTAGGTGTTGATTATTTCCTGGCGAGCGAAAGTGAGCTTGAAAATTTAAGAGGAAACGCCCTTCGGCCGGGAAATTTTTCTACCAAAAAATGTACAAATTCATCTTGAAGGGGGGTCTAAGGGGCGTTTTTCTAAGCTTGATGGAGGTCTATCGAGAAAACTAAAGAATATATGAATTAAACCTCCCCAGACATATTAACTTACGAAAGTTAGGGGTTGCCCGAGCGCCCGGTATTTCCCCCACAACAGTCTTTCTCACACTGTGGGACCGTTAGAAGTCGGAGGAATTTGGGGTTGCCATCAACCGACAGATTATGATCTAACTTACCTAACTTACTGAGCTCAAAATGACACAAAAGTGTCATATAACTTATTATTGAGTTATTTCACTAGGTTCATATGACACGACCGCGTCATATGATACTCTTGGGCGACACCACCATATGACGCGATTGCGTCATATGTGACGGAGAGGGTTAATAGACCAAAAAAACAAACAAAAAATGGTCTGTCTCCCCTTAACTGGTGATTCGCATTTGTCCAACTTTTCCCTTCATTGTTTAAACTTTACTTTTCATTTGGTCATTCTTTCCAGCGTTTAGTTTCCATCGTTCAATTGTCAAGTCCAGTGATATATTTTCGCTTTGGAATATTGGGTAAGGTTTTTTTCTGGACCTCCCTTCTCCCTCATGTTTAGCCCCATTAGTTTTTAGATCTAACCTGGGAAGGACCTCTAGTGATCCACGGGGTAAAATATATCTTCACTTTGGAATATGGGTAAGACCAGTAGACCATTTTCAACCAGTAGCTCTCAACCAGGACCAACTCAACCAATACTGTTAGGTTAAGGGAGCCCATCTCGTTTTTTTTTCTATTTCTCTCCCTCTCTCTTTGGCTTGTATCCATTCGGCCCCATTCAGCCTACTGTTTTAAGACGTTTACCCCCATCCAGGTGTCAATATTTTCCTGGTGAGCAGTAGCGAGCCAGCATATATATATTTTTGTTTTGACAGCAAGCTAAGTTTGTACATTTTTCGATAGAAAAATGTCTCCGGGGATGCCGGATTTCTGCATGCAATGCTGGCTCGCTATCACTCGCCAGGAAGAAATCGACACCTGGATGGGGATAAACGTCTTAAAACAGTTGACTGAATGGGGCTGAATGGATACAAGCCAGGGAAAGAGAGAAAAGGAGAGAAAGATATAAAAATCCGGTGACCCCCCCTCAAGGGTTTTATTATTCCGTATTCGTGTTTATAGTTTTCATTACTTATGATTTTATTATTGATTATTTGGCTTAGTGTTTTTATTATTCATTATTAGGGATTTATTATTCATTATTAGGGATTTATTATTCATTATTAGGGATTTATTATTCATTATTAGGGATTTATTATTCATTATTAGGGATTTATTATTCATTATTAGGGATTTATTATTCATTATTAGGGATTTATTATTCATTATTTGTGTATTTATTGATGATTATTGACCTTAGTGTTTGTATTATTCTTTTGCCTTCGTGTTTTTAGCATTCATTATGTTACTTTATTGTTTATTATATTCATTATTTGCCTTATTGTTTTTATTTTTCATTACTGGTACTCTGCATTTTTGTTTTATTATTCATTACCGATACTTTGTTTTTAGTATTCATTATTTTGCTTTAGTGTTTTTATTATTCATTATTTTGATTTAGTGTTTTTATTATTCATTAGTTGCCTTTGTTTTTATTATTCATTATTTACCTTTGTTTTTATTATTCATTATTTGCCTTTGTTTTATTATTCATTATTTGCCTTTGTTTTATTATTCATTATTTGCCTTTGTTTTTATTATTCATTAGTTGCCTTTGTTTTATTATTCATTATTTGCCTTTGTTTTTATTATTCATTATTTTGCTTAGTGTTTTATTATTCATTATTTGCCTTTGTTTTTATTATTCATTATTTTGCTTAGTGTTTTATTATTCATTATTTGCCTTATTGTTTTTATTTTTCATTAGCGGTACTTTGCCTTTAGTTTTATTATTCATTAGTTTGTCTTATTGCTTTTATTGTTCATTAGTTTGCCTTAGTGTATTTTTTATTCATTATTTGCCCTAGTGTTTTTTATTATTCGTTATATGTCTTTCAGTGCAAGCCCCAACACTCTTGGGAATATTGTACCTGAAGCCATGGAAATACAGAAATAAAATCCATAGTAATTAACCCCTTCTTTACTTGCGACGTCCTTTTAACATTGTTCTGGCAACTATTATACGATTGTATTCAGTTTAAAAGGGCCTCCAGCAATTAACAGGCTTAGAACTACCTCACTTGACCCATTTCACTTCCACATATCCTTCTTAAACTGCTCAAAATCGTCTAAAATATAGCAGGAATTAAATGAAAAAGATGTCGCCGATACAGATGGCGTTAATAAGTTATAAAGTGATTATTTGACATGCTAAGGAAAAGGAGAACACAATTATTATTATGAACATTTGAATACATTGATTGGGAGTTACTTTATATGGGTTTATTACTACCATAGTTATTTGATAAGGGTATATTATGATGGACACTTGAATTACCATTTTCATACTTATTTCATATTGTTTTCAAATATATTGATTGACATTTAACCCCATTTTAACCATACTATTGTATTAATCTAAACCTACCTTTCTATTATTCAGCTTATGTTTTTATTCAGCTTATGAACGACCTCTAACAATAAAAAGGCTTCAAACTATCTCAACCAACCCTTTCAACTACCACAGATCCTTCCTAAGCTGTATAATATCGTCTAAATATAGGTAGACTAAAATATAACACACGTCGCTGGTACTGAAAGGGTTAATCCCCAATTCAGCGACCAATTACAACAAACGAACGCTGATAGTCTGGCTTCAGTTTTTATAGCTGGGTTTTCATTCGGCTGTGATATATAATTCCGCATTTTATAATCATTGACAAGGGACCGGCTTTGAAAAATAACGATAACATAAAAAGTATATATGACTCCATTTAATCAACGTTTCACTGACTTATATATTTTGGTGAGGGGATTTGTCGATAGAAGAATTTATTTATGTGATTTGTTGAAGCTCAGTGTTTGATATTTTAGGCAATTGTATTTGTAGAATTGTATATATAATTATATATATATATATATATATATATATTATATATATATCCGTTTGTGAGTTACAGAGGTTAAGATAATAAATATGGTTGGGGAGGTTGTACACACCTATTGAGCAGGCATCATAGGCATATGATAAGGAATTGCTGGAATTCCTGTTTCTTTTGTCTGGCTTCCCCCACTGTTTCTATTTGTGCCTCACCTACACTGAAAACTGAAACTGTGAGGATAGTCCTCACTAAGAGGTGAATGGAAGATTTTGAGTAGGGAAGACAAAGATAGAAAAGTGAAAAGTCTAAGAGGTCAATGGCAGCGTGGAATTCAATCACAGGGACCCTGCCCATTAAATGCATCTTCCCCTCCTCAAGGGTTGACTCCAGATTTGTTGTTTCGGCTTGAGATGGCCAAGGTTGAGGCTGCCGAGAGACAGGCTAGTGTGCAGGCTGAGGTTGCTAGAGCTCAGGTTGAGGCTACCGAAAGACAGGCTAGAGCTCAGGTTGAGGCTGCCGAGAGACAGGCTAGTGTGCAGGCTGAGGTTGCTAGAGCTCAGGCTGAGGCCGCAGAGAGAACAGCTATACGAGAGGCTGAACTGCAGGCAGAGTCTACTAGGTATCGGGCTGACAGGGAGCTGGAGAGATCTCAAGTGGAGGTAACAGGGCGAAATATTGGGGGAGATAACAGACATCGGGACCAATCATTGTCGCACCTGCTTAAACTAGTTCCTGTGTTCGATGAATCATGTGTTACTGAGTTTTTTATGCGATTTGAGAAGAAGTGTCAGGAACACCAGTGGCCTCAGGAAAAGTGGGCAGCATTAGTTTCATCAAGACTCCTAGGAAAGGGGCTAAAAGCGTATGATGCACTACCTTTAGAGTCCTTGTGTAGTTTATGATGAGCTAAAGAAGGCTGTGCTACGGGCCTATGAGTTACAACCAGAAAATTACCGCTTGAAGTTTCGGGGTGTTACTAAGGGCAAGGATAGTACCTTCCTAGAACACGCCCGGGACTTGTCTGATGCACTACGACATTGGCTGCGTTCTGGGAGGGCAGCTACTTTTGAGGAGTTGAGTAAGCTGGTTCTCTTGGAGCAGTTCTTTAAGTGCACAGGCGGGGACTTAACATTAAATATAAAGGAACAAAATCCTAGAACTCTCCAGGAGGCAGCAGAAATGGCTGACCTCCGACTGTCATTAATTCGAGGGTGCGGAGCAGCAGCTAGGAGTGAGTCGGGTGCAAAGGATCGTACCCCTCCCCCTCCCAAGAATTTTGATACACATAAATACACAAAACCATCTAGCACTGACAATAAAACTGAACATAAACCAAATACCGTCCCGTATAAGAAATCTAATAGTACCTCCCACTCCCAAGGGAAACCAAAGAGTAAAGAGTGCTTTGCATGTCACAAGGAGGGTCACTTTGCAAATGCTTGTCCGAACAAGCCACCAAACAAGGTTGTGTCATTGGCCCGCAGCATAGGGGTGTCGCCTATATCTTCTGAGTTTGCCAAGGGTAGTTCGTCAGAGGTTGGGACACAGCCTGTGTTCAAGAGTCCGGAAGGCTCGAACCCTGCCCGCGACGTCTTTGGGGGTCATAGAGGGCATGGTTTTGTGAGGTGGGCTGGCGAAAGGCGAGGAGTTAAGCTATTGCGTGATACTGGGGCTTCTCAGACCTTGTTAAGGAACTTTACTGGTAGACCGATTAACGCTGCTCGGGTGGTGGTAGTTCAGGGGATCAATGCTACGAAGTCCTACCCGCTGGTGCGGATGGAGCTGGAGGTGGGTGGTGTGGCGAAGGAGCTGGATGTCGGAATTGTAGAGAACTTGCCTGTTGGGGGCGTCGACCACCTCCTCGGCAACGACTTTGCGGTGCCTGCTTCTAAGGTTTCACCCTTGGTCGTTGCCGAGAAGGCGGCCGACGTTAGTAGGGAGGAACAGGAGTGGGTTGAGAAGTGTAGCGTACAAACCATGGCGTGTGTTGTGACGCGTTCTCAGACATCCGGAGCCTTGCAGCCACCACCTCAGTCTATCAAACCGCGGAGGAAAGGTCACAAGAAAACGGGAAGTGTTGGTCAATTGGAGAGTTTTGAGCCGGCAGTGTTTCTTGGCGACTCATTCTTGGCACCTATGTTAGAGTCTGGAGAGGCCCCGGGGCCTGTCACCGCTAGTGCAGGTGCAGGACAGGAAGAGACTCTGCGACAGCATCGTTATGCGCAGCGTGAGGAAAGGATGGCTCAGCGGGACATTGGAGGTGGAAATAAATTATTTAAGATGAACTTGGATAATCTCGCACCTGCTGATATATGTTCCTTGCAGCTGGAAGATCCTGAAGTCAGGGCGTGTGGTAATGGTGCTATCGAACTGGAGAGTGATGGGGATGCGCAGCCTGGTGATTTTTTCTTGTCCGAGGGGATCTTGTATCGGAGACATCAGGATCCCAAGAAAAAGTGGGATGGCGGGTCAGGATTAGTGGACCAGTTAGTAGTACCGAGGGTGTGCCGTGAGAGCTTATTGAGATTAGCTCATGATGTGCCTTTGGCAGGGCACCTGGGGGCACGTAAGACGGAGGCAGCTCTGAGCAAGCTTTTCTGGTGGCCTGGGTTAAAGGCGAGTGTCGTGTCATGGGTGTCACAGTGTCACACTTGTCAAGTTGTGGGGAAACCCAATCAGGTCATCCCGAGAGCCCCGTTACAACCCATCCCTGTCATTGGGCCGCCCTTCAGCAAAGTAGTTATCGATATGGTTGGCCCATTGCCCCCCACTAGTGCCGACAATAAATGTTTACTAACTGTAATGGATGTAGCAACACGGTATCCAGATGCTTACCCCATGCGCAACGGGGTGGCTAAGACTGTTGTCAAAAACCTGCTTGTCTATTTCTCTCGTTATGGCTACCCTCAGGAGATCCAGTCTGATCAGGGATCCCATTTTACTTCTGCTCTGTTTAAGCAGACCATGCAGCAACATGGGATAGTGTCTGTGGTGTCATCTGCTTACCATCCCGAGAGTCAGGGAGTTTTGGAAAGGTGGCACTCGACTCTCAAGAGTATGTTGTGGTGTTATTGCATGGAAAATGGGAAGGACTGGGATCTAGGTCTCCCATACGTTTTATTTGCTGCGAGAGAAGTACCTGGGGAGAGCTTGGGATTTAGCCCGAACGAGTTGGTTTTTTGGACACAGGGTCAGGGGGCCCCTCCACATAGTCAAGGAGATCTGGGAGGGAGTCACAAAGCCATGCTCGCTTCTAAAGTATGTTGTTGAAAGCCGTGAGAGAATGCTAAAGAGCTTGGAGGTAGCAGGTCGGAACCTTAAGAGTTCACAAGCTCAGATGAAGGACAGATACGACCAGAAGGTGAAGCTGAGGGAGTTTGAAGTAGATCAGGAGTACTGATACTACTGCCTCTGGTGGGACACCCCTTGTCTGCCAAGTATTCTAGTCCGTATCGGGTTGTAAGGAAGGTTTCTGATCTCGACTATTTAGTAGCTACTCCTGATCGTAAGAAAAAGAACCAACTCTGCCATGTAAATCTGATGAAAGAGTATGTGAGGCGCCCCTCCGAGCCTCTCACTGTTCCGGTGTTGATCTGCAGCGATCGTGGTGGAGAAGGAGGAAGGGACAGTCAAGCTGCGGGGGAGGATAATTGGGATTGTCATGTTTCCGCGGATCAGTGGGCGGGGAATTCTAGACAAGTGGCTCACGAGTTGATATTGCACCTGCCTGAGCAACAGCGTGTAGCTGTGCAGCACTTGTTTGATTCAAACCCAGCTGTTTCGCGGAGCATCCTGGCCTCACTACTCAAGCGGTGCACGATGTCGATGTTGGGGACCACCCGCCCTTTAAATCAGTGCCATACCGTGTTCCCCCTATTAAATTACCAGCACTTAGGGAAGAGTTGGATTATATGCTGAAACGTGGGCTGATTTCTGAGGGTGCAGTAAGGTGGACTTCCCCCGTCACACTGCAGCCCAAACCAGATGGCAAGGTGCGGTTTTGTATAGATTTCCGCAGGTTGAATGGTTTAACCCCCACAAATGCCTACCCTCTCCCTCGTGTGGACGACAGTGTGGATAAGATAGGAAAGGCCAAGTTCCTCACTAAGATAGACCTTGTTAAGGGTTATTGGCAAGTGCCCTTGTCTGAGCGAGCGCGAGAGATGTGTGGGTTTGTGGTGGACGGTGCCACATATCGTTGCTATTTTATGCCATACGGGCTGAAAAATGCCCCTGCAACGTTTCAGAAATTAATGACGACATTGTAGCCGACATTCCCAACTGTACGGTGTACCTAGATGATGTCATAATATACGACGATGATTTTAACAGTCACTGTGCTCACATCGGACAGCTTTTTAATAAACTGAATGAAGCAGGTTTGGTGGTAAACCTGGGTAAGTGCGATTTTGTCAAAGCCACAGTTTTGTACCTGGGGTTCGAGGTGGGGATGGGTCAGGTGTGCCCTCCACAGACAAAGATCAAAGCCATTGATCAGTTTCCCCAGCCTACGACTAAGAAACAAATCGTGCGGTTTCTAGGTATGATAGGCTATTATCGTCGCTTCATCAAAGGCTATTCGACTGTACTTGCACCTTTAACAGACTTATTAGCTAAGGACAAGAAGTTCCGGTGGTCTCCTGAGTGTGCAGAGGCGTTTTCCTTGGTAAAACACCTGTTATGTACCCACCCCCATACTCAGGGCCCCGGACTTCAGCAGACCTTTTCAGCTGGCGACTGATGCCAGTGGCGTAGGGGCTGGGGCTGTCTTGTTACAGACAGATGATGAAGGTATTGAACATCCAGTGAGTTTTTACAGTAAAAAATTCAATAGTGCACAAAGGAATTACTCTGTAATTGAAAAAGAACTCCTGGCGATAGTGCTGGCGCTCAGGCACTTCGATGTATATGTTCCTGCTTTCGGACCAGTCGTAGTGGTTTATACCGATCATCACCCTCTGAAATTCTTGAATCAGTTTCATAACCGGAATATGAGGCTGACCAGGTGGTCACTCATGCTTCAGGAGTATAATCTGGACATACGCCATATTGCCGGTTCTGATAACGTGATAGCGGATTGTCTATCAAGGGTGGATGATGTTGGTTAGACTGCCACAGGATTGAGGGTTGAGTGTGGAGGAAAATAGGCTGTCATTGTACTTCAGCCGAAAAAAAAAATTTAAAAGAAAAAAAAAAAACCTTATAAAAAACTCTTTATTTTTATAACGTGTAGAATTTTGTATAAGATGTTGTAGCAGTATCTAAGTTGAATGTTTTCGCTTATTGTCGCTAAGTTAGTTGAACTTGCTCGATGGAGCGCAACAGTCTTTATTTTTTTTATATATAGTGCCTTGTGTCGCAACAGTGTGTGGTACTATGAGAAGCTTTCTGTTAGATATGAAGAACTTAGTCAAGGGTCTTATATCTTGGGGGAGGTGTGACGCTTCTGCATAGTAGCCACGTGCGGGCATGCGCGCGCGTCGGCTGCCCAGCCGTTTAGAAACCGGCTGGCGGCAGCCGGCCGGCCGGCTTTTCCTTAGTATATATCCTACAACAACGTAACTAATGTCTGGGATATTTTTATGTTGTTTCACAGCTTGTAGCTGCCCTTATTCTCAACCAACGCATCTTAGTATATTTTATTCTCGATAGTTTATTGTTTCATTATAATATATAAGATGTAAGTCTAGTGAGAGTGGGAGGAGATGAGCGGGAGAGAGAGACCGGCTGGGGGACGTTGCTTCGCGTGGAGAGTCTAGCTTGGGACGAGCCTGATGTTGCCATATGCATTTGTTGGCAACGTTTGGCTTAGTTTCGACTCACGCACGGGGTAGACGATTTTGACCCGGCAACTGTGTTGAGTGTTGCCAAGCCTGGGATGTATTCTGCATGCCTAGGGCGGGGTCCAGACAGATTCAAGACTCAGAGCTCACCTCACTGTCGTACCCTTCGGACCCCCTTGATATCTATCCCTCTCAACCCCACTTAGAAACTTTCTCTCTTACTTTGTATACCTTCTTTCCACTACTTCACCAATCTATTTAATTATCCCATCCCCTTGATAGACCTTATATCTATTATTGTATTAACGACTAGCTCTCAGATAACTAGATAGGATTTTGGGCCTTATGCAGAGATTTAATTGTTAATGAGACCTAGGAAGCTTTTTTGTTGTCTCATATTTGGTGGTTTCATGCTTGCTAGTGTGTTCTTGTGTCAGGTTAGCAGGGGCTAGACCGGAGGGGAGGCTTTTTGCGATCCTTTAAGTAAAGTCTGCTGGTGCGAGTCCTGTGGACCCGCACGACTTTACTAGGATACCCGTGGGAGGCTGGGGGCATTTTCTTGTCTGTGTCCCTGTGTGTCTAGTGTTGTGTTGTGTGAGGGCCCTTGCCTAGTCCACTCAGCACTGCGCTAGCACGTCTTGCTTTTGTTTTAGGGTCGCCAGGAGAGAGTCAGATACTTGCGATCTGAGTCTCTCAAGAGAGCACCCTTTCAATTAGAGTAATTTGGTGCACAGACTTGGGAACGTCCCTAGGCTAGAGCAGGTGGCTCAGCCCGGGTATCCGAAAGCCTATATCCTTCCGGCTAGACCTCTGCCACCTGGCAGATTAACAGCTAGGGGTTTATTATTTCTGTATGCTTGTTATTGTGCCACAGTTTACCGTTTTTTGTGAGCATTGTGAGTCAGGGTGTGGCTTAGAGACTCTGTCCGAGCAGGCTTGCCTGACTAAGAGTGAGAAGCAAACCTGTATGAGGTTATGTTGCGAGTTGCTGCCTTTATTTAATTATACCTATGCCATTATACACTGTATGGCCTATCACTAGTATTTATTCCTGCTTATGAGTTAAGAGTTCTCTAAATCCGTAACGTACTTTCTTTGCTAAGCATCAGATCCTACAGTAGCCGCATGCAGTTTAGAAACCAGCATCTTGTCTACCTGTACGATGTTTTGAGGACTGTTTGCTTTCACCTTCTTTCACGCAGGGGTGATTAGTTGTATTCATTAACGTAACGTTAAATGTACTTTCTTCTAGTTTGTTATTAAATTGTTTCTGCAATTTAATTCCGTTATCTATCTTTTCCTTGAAGCTTTAAGTCAACTTAATTGTGTGATCTTTTTATATAGCCTGCTTGACTATCAGCAGTCTATAGTGCGTGCACCCTGTAACCGAGTCATAGGATACCTTGTTGTCCAGGCAGAACTCTTGACGGTTTAGGGTGGTTTGTTGCCTGGGTTTATAGATAAGGGTTGGATCTAGCGTTTTCCGTTGTTGCTTGTTGCCGCATACCTAGTCCAATAGAAAGAGCCCAGTGTTTATATATCCCAGGACGTAACACAGGCAGCTTTGCCTTTTGTCTCCTTCATACACAGAAAAAAAAACTTTCATGAATGGACTAGTCACTAATGGAACCCATGTGTATTATTGCCAACTCATTACAGTATTTACACCTCTCTCTCTCTCTCTCTCTCTCTCTCTCTCTCTCTCTCTCTCTCGCTCTCGCTCTCTTACACACACACACACAGTCAAGAAAGCGTTGGGGCGTTAAACTGATTGGCGGTTTCAACTAGTCAGCATGAAGAGAGTGAGAGAGAGAGACAGATAGACACAGACAGACACAGAGAGAGAGAACGGGGCGTGGGGGGGGAGGGGGGAGAGAGTGGAGAAAAGGGGGTTGCCAGCTAGAAAGAGAAAACATACGAACAAAAGGTCACCTATTTTTTTTTTTTTTTTTTCTATGTGATTGAGGGAGGCAAAAGGCATAACTGCCTATAGCGAGTGCCCCCCCCATAGTTTGAAAGAGTGACAGGGCCAAAATCAAGGGACGTTCGAGCCAAAATGCCTGGACACACAGAGTTTGAAGCAATTTAAGTCATAGGAAGAGGGAACGACTGATTCTGGGAGAGAGTTCCAGAGCTCAGCTGTTGAATAAAAGAAAGTTTGGGAGTACCGTTTCACTGTTGAGTTGGAGAGTTGCACAGAGTAGGGGTGGGATTGTGATGCAAGACGGGTACCACGTGCCCTACGTAAAGGAGGTGGTATGCACTGGGATAGCTCTGAGGAACACTGATTATTGTAGTAGTGATAGAATAGTGAGAGAGATGCAACATTGCGGCAAAGAGAGAGAGATTGCAGAGAGTTGGTGAGTGGACGGGAGTTAATGATA
>CM064549.1:851510-886510 GCA_032716605.1 Paralithodes platypus
GCCACTAATTGCAAAAGGTGCACAACAACTGAAGTGTGAATTATACATAAAACACAATATTGCATGCATCATGCTACAACAATAAAGAGTTACAAAACTAAAAAAAAGAAAGAGATTTTCTCGTTTATTTTATTGTTTTATAATCTTTTTGGACGGCGTTATGATAGCCTAATTTTACTCCTGCTCAACCCACACACCGTGCACGACTATCTTGGATCATCAACCCTTGATAGACAATCTGCTATCACGTTCTCACTCCCGGCAATATGCTGAATGTTGAGATTATACTCTTGGAGCATTAGGGACCACCTGGTCAACCGCATATTCCGATTGTGAAACTGATTTAGGAATATCAAGGGATGATGGTCCGTATAAATCGTCACTACCGGGCAGTAGGCTGGAACATAAACTTCGAAATGTTTGAGCGACAAAACGATAGCCAGAAGCTCCTTCTCTATAGTCGAGTAATTCCTTTGTGCCGAATTAAACTTGCGAGAAAAGAAGCTCCCTGGGTGTTCCAAGCCCTCGGAATCAGTCTGCAGTAACACTGCCCCGGCACCCACACACCGCTGGCATCAGTCGCCAGCCTGAAACTCCTGGAGAAATCTGGGGCCCTCAAAATCGGATGTGTACACAGCAGGTGCTTGACTAGGTCGAAAGCCCTCTGACACTCCGCAGCCCAACAGAACTTCACTGACTTTCGACAGTAGATCAGTTAACGGTGCTAAGACAGTAGAGTATCCCCGGATGAAGCGCCTATAATAGCCTATCATACCTAGGAACCGCATGACCTGGCGCTTAGTGGTGGGCCTGGGAAACATATTGATAGCCTGTATCTTGCTCAGGGGGGGGCACACCCGGCCTAACCCGACCACAAAGCCAAGATACTGCACAGTAGCCTTTACAAACTCGCACTTCCTCAGGTTCACCACCAGCCCAGCATCGTGCAACTTCCTAAACAGGGTCTCTAAGTGCCTTAGGTGATTTTCAAAATTCGTCATCATATACTATCACGTCATCAAGGTAGACCGTGCAGTTAGGGATTTTCGTCACAAATATCGTTCATCAGGTTCTGAAACGTGGCAGGTGCGTTCTTAAGCCCATAAGGCATTACGTTACATTGGTAGGTCTTGCCATCTACCACAAAACCACAAACTTGCTTAGCTCGGTCCGACAGGGGTACTTGCCAGTAGCCTTTTACAAGATCAATTTTTAGTAAGGTACTTTGCATTCCCTATCTTGTCCACGCTGTCGTCAACTCGAGGCAAAGGGTAAGGGTTGGTAGTGGTCAAGCCATTTAGGCCTACGAAAATCTATGCAGAACCGCACCTTGCCGTCAGGTTTTGGCTGCAACGTGACGGGTGATGTCCACTTCACATAACCTTCAGTGATCATCCCTCTCTCAACCATGTACTTTAACTCCTCCCGTAAAGCTGGCAACTTTACCGGGGGCCCACGGTAGGGCACTGACTTGAAGGGCACATTATCACCGACGTCCACGTCGTGCGTTACCTGAGTAGTGAGACCTGGGTGTTCGGCGAAAACAGAGGGGTATGACCTGAACAGGCCTAGGACAGCAGCACCCTGGTGCTCAGGCAGGTGACTTACAACTTGCCTAGCCTCTTGTTCAGTATTCCCCGCCCACTGTTCCGCGGAAATGACACAGTCCCAGCTATCCTCCTCAGCAGCATGACTGTCCCCACCTCCTTCTCCACCCTGGCCGCTGCAGGCCAGCACAGGGACAGTGAGAGGCTCTGAGGGGCGTCTCACATACTCTTTCATGAGGTTAACATGACATAACTGATGTTTTTTCCTACGGTCAGGTGTTGCAACGAGATAATCAAGGTCGGACAGTTTCTTAGCCACCACATACGGCCCAATGAACTTGGCAGAAAGGGGGTGTCCAGGCAAAGGTAAAAGCCAACATTACCTCCTGACCCACCGAAAACTCCCGAAGCTTCACCTTGGCGTCATACTGGTGCTTCATGACCGCCTGTGCATTAACCAAGTTATTACCTGCCGCTGCCATGCAACCTATAAGTCTCTCCCGGCTCTCAAGGACATATTTAAGTACAGACCCCGGCTTCTCTTCGCCCTCCCAGATCTCTTTCACCATACTTAAAGGTCCTCTCGCATTATGGCCAAAGACTAGCTGATTTGGACTGAACCCCAGGCTCTCTCCTGGGACTTCACGTGCAGCGAACAGAACATACGGCAGACCCAAATCCCAATCAGTGTCATGTTCTGCACAGTAACAGCGTAGCATACTCTTCAGGGTCGAGTGCCACCGCTCCAAGACTCCCTGACCCTCGGGATGGTAGGCTGACGACACTACAGAACATATACCGTGCAACTGAAGGGTTTGCTTGAACAATTTGGATGTAAAATTGCTCCCCTGGTCTGACTGCACCTCACGTGGAAATCCATAACGGGAACAGAACAATAATAAGTTTTTAACAACTGCCTTTGCCGAGCCGTTTCTCATGGGGTATGCGTCCGGGTATCTCGTAGCCACATCCATGATTGTCACAGGAATTTATTGCCACTACTAGTAGGCGGGAAAGGGCCAACCAAATCTACTACAACTTTGCTGAACGGAGGCCCGGTGACAGGTATGGGAAACAAAGGTGCCCTTCGGATTGTCTGGTTAGGCTTCCCCGTTTGTCTGGCAGGTCGCACACTCCAGCCACCCATGCACAGACATCAGCCTTGACCCCAGGCCACCAGAAAAACCTGCCCAATGCCGCCAATGTTTTTGTTACCCCCCAATGAACCCGCCACCGGCACATCATGCCGCCAGACACAATAAGGACTCTCTATACTTATTTGGAACAACCACCTGGTCTACTTACCCTCGCACCGCCCTCCCACTTCGATTTGGGGTCTAAAAATCTGCCGTACAATATCCTGTTGAGCCTAAGGTAATCTCCCGCCTTCGCACCCCCACCTTCCTCCATCTCTATGGCACCATTGCTATAACGAGCTAGGCTAGCGTCTTGCAGCTGCTGCTCACTTATGTCCCCGGGCGTCAATGCCTCAAGATGGTTTTGTAATAAGACATTACCCCGGCTAGTAGGCTCTACTGCCTTAGTGGCTCTCGCTACAGCTCTTGCCTCACGCGAAGTCTTACCCAACTCTGCCTTGTTACACACCATCTCTGGGCCAGAGTCAACTCCCGTGTTTATTATAGGTCCAAGTACCGAATCACCGAGAAGTGCAGCAGAATCAATGTCCCTTTTCCTGCCCTTAGCAACCTTCTCCTGATCCTTCCTCCACTGTCCCCGAGGTTGAGTGCTAGGCTGTGCAGGAGCCGCAGAGCGAGATCGGGTTACCACACAGGCCATCTCATCCTGTTGGCACCTCCCAACCCCTTCCCGATTCTCACCATCCACGTCGGCCGCCCTCTCGGCAACGACTAAGGGTGGAGTCCCGGAAGTGGGCACCGCAAAGTCGTTGCCAAGAAGAAGGTCGACGCCCTCAACTGGCAAACACTCAACGATCCCTACATCCAGCTCCCTGCACACCTCTCCCACTCTCAACTCCAACCTCACAAGTGGGTATGACCTCGTAGCATTTATACCCTGCACCACAACAACTCTGGCCGCATTTATCGGTTTCCCTGTGAAGTTCCTCAACAAAGTTTGCGAAGCCCCCGTATCCCTCAACAAGTCAACCCTCCGTAGTTCACTCCCCCAGCTCACAAACCCGTGTCCCCGATGGCTACAGAAAGTGTCCTGGACAGGTGTCGAGCCTTCCGTACGCTTCTTTACCGCGTGTGCCTCAGCTGCTGACAACCTACCCCGGGCAGTTGCTGCAGCCTTCAGAGACACACCGATACTGTGAACCAATGACACCGGCTTAGCGGGAGTTTTACTAGGGCACTCACGTGAATAATGGCCTAGCTTCTGACATTTGTAACATTTCACATCCCCAATGGGCTTCTTCCCTTGTGCGGGCGAAGAAGGGGCCTGACCTTTAGTAAACGGGAGAGGCTTGTGTTTGTAGGTGTTATTAGGTGCAATGCTTTTAGTGTGGTTATGTGTGTCATAGGATTTGTTATTATCGAAAACTCTGGTGGGTGGGGTATAGCGCCCCTTCTGCCCTGACTCAGCCCTCTGAGCGGCACCGCAACCACGAATCAATGATAATCTGAGGTCTGCCATCTTGGCAGCCTCCTCTACTTCTTGGGACATTTTTCCTTAATGTTCAGCGTTAGATCGGTTCCAGTACATTTGTAAAACTGTTCCAGATAGAAAAGTTGCTTAATTTCCTCAGCCGACTCTGCGTGCTCGGACCGAAACCAGTTATTACATGCATCTGTTAAGTCCCGTGCGTGCTCCATAAAACTGACGTCCGCTCTTCTTATTCACGCCACGGAACTTCAATCTATAAGTTTCGGGTTGCAGTTCGTAGGCCCGGAGCACAGCCTCCTTCACCAGTCCATACACGACACTCTCGTCCAGTGACAGTGCATCGTAGGCTTTCAACCCCTTACCCACTAGACGTGATGAAACTAATGCTGCCCATTTAACCTCCGGCCAGTCATACTCACGACACTTTTCGAAACGAGCAAAAAACTCAGTCACTGCTGTCTCATCAAATGCGGGTACTAACTTAATTAAATGCGAAAGTGAGTCTGTAACCCGGTGCCCACCACCGAGATGACGCCCCGTGGTCTCTACTCTAGACTTCTCGACATCCATTTCAGCCTGGTACCTGGTTGCATCCTGATTGGCTTGGATTCTAGCAACCTCTATGCGTTCTATACTAGCCTGTTGTATCTGAGTCTCCTGCAGCTTAAACTTAGCTAGTTCTAGCTGAAATAACATCTCAGGAGACAGGCCTGGGGGGGGAGAGCACAAAATGGGGGATCCACACCGAGACGTGTTTACGGGTAAGCCAGCTTGCCATGGAGAACCCTCCTGCTGCATCGTGCTAAGACTCGCTGGCTGAGGGCCCAGCTCAGGGGTAGAGTGGAATGGAGGCTTGGAGGGAACCCCCCAAGACCCCACTCCACCCACCGCCCCATCGCCATCACCCAACAAACATGCCACCAAATTCTTCTTGGGCCAACTGTCAGGACAGTCCCGCCCCAAAACCGTGGCTAAACAGCGAAGACCGTAACAATCAATACCCTGCAGGCGCTGTTCGGTCAAAGGTGTCTGCAAAAATGCCCGGGCATCCCTCTCTCCACTTATAACACTCCCCTCCCTAAATATCTGCTGTACTTCCTGGTCACTAGGCTGTACCGTGTTATCCTCCCCCGTAAATGATGAGTCATTAGACATAGTGCTGGTTATACAATTGCTGTTCATAAACAAAAAAAGTGCTTATTACTAATTGCAGTCTCGACTCACAAAATGTTAAAGATGCTTGAATGACTCTACTCTAGACACCTAACGAAACAATCTGCAAGTCCACCAATACAATAATGACACAATAAAAATTCCTCCAATATGCAAGAAAATTCTAGCCAGCTCTACTAGGTAGCATAGAATAGTTCTCCAAAAAACATGTGATAGGATACTACTGAATCTTGTGCAAGGTCGCCATTTTGTTACGGCTGGATCGGCAATACATATTCGGGATTCTTGATCGTAGGACAGAAATGGCTTAAGTGACAACGACACGCTCGATTCCAGTCCCAAATACTATATGCTCCAGACAACAAAAGCACCAACGCCCTACAGGGTTATCGTCTACGGTAACGAGGTACCTTAACTCGGCGAAAGTGTACAACAGGGGTAGGCTATGAGGCTAAACTCCCTCAGACATTTATAGGTTACGTTATTACTAAAGAAATGCAATACTCAAGAAACTACGTTAATATTAAGCCTCTAATAATGTAGAATAGAAGCGGCCTAAAGGTATGACAGTGAAATGCTAAATGACAAATGTACACGCCTACTTGAAAGCGCGTGCACTACACTAACTGTCCCCTACTAACATGCACTAGCATGTAGCATACAAGATGTTCATGATCCAGTAGATACCTAATAATACACATGGGAGGAACATAAACAGTAGTCACTTATTATAATAATGAATCTATACTTGGAATAACTAAAAGGTTGCAGGCAACAGTACTGCGCCAGTAGCCTACTACCGCATAGGCTACTTCGCTTCTCTCACTCTGTCTCCCCTCCGAGTCCGTATGCGCCCTACGCAACAGAACTCCGGACACAGCAGCAAAACGACAGTGCAGTTAATTGATACATGAAAGTATTAATAGTGTTGTCTTGTGTGTGAGTAATGTGTATTGTAAAGTGTTATAGATATATACTTAAAGAGAGCTGCAATGCATAGTAAAATAAAGATATATCCCACTCATCATCCCCATGTGTTCTAGGCTAGCAGGCCAAGTCACAGGAACAACGAGTCCCAGCACCGAAAGCGAGAACCCAGGAGAAGACTGTAGAGAACACAAGGACAGATAAATTACGTTACTCTACTATACCGGCACTACGAGCGAGCTGTAGTCTCGGGTGCTACACTCGCTCCTGGCTCGGTATGCAAATCAAGGCTAAGTCCTCGTCCCTCTACAGACAACTCCTGGGCATGGTCGGGCTCTTACACATGGCACCAGTCTAGTCACAAATGGGATGATGAGCAGGGCATATAACTCGTGAACATGTAGAACGTTCACCAACTATCCTCATCAAGAAGATCGCTGTTCACATTAACCCCTTAAATCTAATACATGTAAATATATGCTTGTCCTAAGAGTAATACGAGAGGTGAGTGCTGAAACTCCTTTAGGACCTCAAGGGAAGGTTATGCATTTAAATAGAGAGAAGAATGAAATGAGAGTAATGTCGTCAGAGAGAAAGAGTGCAACCGTGAGAAGTGGGGAGAGAGAGCAAGGGATGTTAGAATCTCAAAGGTTCTAGGCAACCTAGTCCAGGAACACACAGCCAACCTCCAGGCAGTGTGCTGTACGACAACATGGGCCCAGCCCAGGCAGGCAACAAGGGACTACCAACCCTATCGCGCCTAGCTATAAGGGCAAGGCTGCCAACCAGTCCATACGTCTGGCAACCACCCGGCCGGCAGCGCGGCGTGTTGCTACCCTCTTGCTCTGAAGCCCAACTCACTCTCTCTCTCTGAATTCCCATTATCCTATCTATCAACTTCTCTATTGATACTACATATTAAATGGAAGGTCTCGACATGGCTTAAAACAAAACCCACCACTGGTTAGCACATGACGAGACCTTTGCAGAGATACAAAGAACATAGTTATAAGTTGTCACACTCAATATACATAGCGGCTGACGGTAGCCAGATCACGGGCGGTACAGTGGAGTACCAAGGAGTACAATCAGGTTGCGTTGCCCAGCACTGGGGTGCGTCACAGTATGTATTTGTTCTCTTCCAGGTATGATTAAACAGTCAAACATGCCGGGTATAACTCCACTTGCTCCATGGAATACAGGTTAGAGCAGTGTAGGAAGGATGTTTGTATGTAGTATACAGTAGTGTGTTACAAAGGAGTACAAAGGATATCAAGCAACAACAGTTCTAGTGACCCTTCTAGGCTGCTTGTCCTCCAAAACACTGAGGATCAAGTGTCCAAACAGTGGTTTAGAGTGGGTAAGGAAACATTGGAAAGGGAACTAATGTCCGTGGCAGGATTAGGAAGTTAGTAGGGGACAGATGGGTTAGTAACTGAGGGGGGGATAAAATACAGTTATTCATTTACAAACGCAGTCAATCGCGGGTTTGATGCGAGATATTTATCTAGGCGGAGTTTAAATGAATCAACGGTGCTGCAGTCTATAACGTCTCGGGGGAAGCCCATTCCACAAGTTGACAACTCGATTGAAGAAGAAATTCTTAGATTCGTGGGAGTTAAAAGATTTACCAATAATTTTGCAACCGTTTCCCCGCGTGTAATTAGATTGGTCGATAGTGAAGTACTTACTACAGTTCATATTGTCGATGCCTTTGATGATTTTGAACACTTGAATTAAGTCACCTCTTAATCTGCGCTGGGTTAAAGGAAATAGATGTAATTATCTAAGACGCTCTTCGTATGGTTTGTTCTTTAAGCTAAGTATCATTTTGGTAACTCTACGTTGAACTCGTTCTAGCTTGTTTATATCTTTTTGGTAATAAGGGCACCAGGATTGAACGCAGTATTCCAGAAGAGGGCGGACTAAGGAATTATAAAGGGTTTGGATAACTTCTTTGGATTTATGCTCAAATGACCTGCCTATAAAGCCAATTATTTTGTTTTCCTTCTTAACAACTTCTGAACATTGTTGACTCGGTTTTAGGTTACTCGATATTGTTACTCCAAGATCGGTTTCTCTGTTTACATTCTTAAGCTGAGTGCCATTCATCAAATAGTTTGCTTTCTCATTTAGGTATCCGATATGTAGTACTTTACATTTATCCGCATTGAAACTCATTTGCCAAATTTGGGCCCACCATGACAATTTATCTAGATTGTGTTGCATATCGTCAACTTGTTCTTTTGAGAGTACGCTATTTGCAATTTTTGTATCGTTAGCAAATTTTGAGATTGTACAGGTGAGACCCTCATCTATGTCGTTGATGTAAATTAGAAAGAGAATTGGTCCTAGTACCGATCCCTGGGGTACCCCGCTACTTACATTGGTCCATTTAGATGCCTTACCGTATATGACTACTCTTTGCTTTCTGTCGCTGAGCCAATTTTCTATCCATTTCAACACACCGTCTTCTATTCCATGCGCTTTTAGTTTTAGCAGTAAACGTTTGTGGGGAACTTTGTCAAAGGCCTTTTGAAAATCAAGTTATATAATATCTACAGCTTTACTCTCATCGTAGAGGTTGAGGATATCGTGGAAGAAGTCTAAGAGGTTTGTTTCAAACAGGAACGTTTTTTACGAAAGCCGTGTTGAGTATCTTTAAGTATGTTATTTTCCTCTAAGTGATTTACGAGTCTGTCTCTTATGACCGTTTCTAGCATTTTACATACAACTGAGGTTAAGCTAATTGGACGATAGTTACTGGGTAGGGATTTGCTGCCTTTTTTTAATATCGGTGTTACGTTGGCTAGCTTCCACTGATCAGGCATAGTTCCAGACTACAAGGATTTATTGAATAGTAATGTCAGTGGTTTGGAGAGCTTATCCTTAGCTTCCTTTAGAACTCTAGGCGAGATTGTATCAGGTCCAGGCGTTTTATTTACCTTGAGTTTATCTAAACAGTTCAATACTTCTCTCTCTGTAACGGTGATATTGCTTAGAACATCTGAATTATCAATCTGAATCGGCGATGGTGTAGGGATATCACTGAGGTCTTCTGTTGTAAAAACTGATGCAAAGAAGGTATTGAGGGCATTACTCATTTGTACCTCGTCTTTGGTGTATTCTCCATTTTCATCGACTAACGGTCCAACAGTTGAAGTAACTACTTTTTTCTTTCTGATGTAACTATAGAATTCTTTCGGGTTTGTTTTACTTTGATTCGCAATATGTAACTCTAGGGTCTTTTTACTTTGCTTTAAAGGATGGTTCACTTTTTGGGAGATTTTTGCATGTATTCATTATTTTTCTAGTTTCCTCCCTAGACCTCCATCAAATTAAAAAAAACATCCATTAGATTAGTGTGAAAAGGAACAACTTGAGATGGTTCGGCCATATGGAACGTATAGAAAGCGAGAGAATGACTAAGAGGGTGTACGAGAGCGAGGTGGAGGGACAGAGGGGGAGAGGTAGACCGAATATGAGGTGGAAGGATGGAGTGAGGAACTACATGAACGAAGGCGGTGCTGGTTGGGGGGAGGGGCGTCGACTGACTGGGGACAGAGGTGCGTGGGGGAGGTTCGTTCGTGGCCACCCCTTCGGGGATCACGGCGTCAGGCAATAGATAGATAGATAGATAGATCCATTAGATCCCCGTTCTAGATAAATTTGTACATTTTTTG
The DNA here is from genome assembly GCA_032716605.1 of Paralithodes platypus. Lineage (NCBI taxonomy): Eukaryota > Metazoa > Arthropoda > Malacostraca > Decapoda > Lithodidae > Paralithodes > Paralithodes platypus. The sequence goes on from CM064549.1 coordinate 861,427, forward strand.
GTAGAAAAATGTCCCGGCCGAACGCCGGTTCTTCCAACATTATACGCTCACTATCGTTCGCCAGGGAAAAAATCGACACCTAAATAGCACGAAAGGTCAACATATTGACGACGAAATTGGGCGAAAGGTCTTAAAAGCGACTAACTAATGGGGCAAACATCTTAACATCTGAAAACTAATGGGGCTAAACATGAGGGAAAAAGTGGTCCAGAAACCGGCCCACGTCCCCTATAAGGGCTGCACGCTCATACGCTCATACGGATAAGTTTATATGGGCTTGGTGACTTCTGTGCCTGGTCGGTATCTTACTAATACTCACATACACACAAGGAAATATTCCGAAGTTACTACAAACGCACATTGACGCCACTCAGGCATGTGCATACACATACTAAGAACCAAAAAAAAAAACACACACACGCACACACACACACACACACACACACACACACACACACACACACAGCCCGTAGCCTAGTAGGTAGAGCTCTCGTCTCACACACGAGGGGTCGGGGGGTTCAATCCCCGGCCGGGCGGAGACAAATTGGGTTGGTCTCCTTTCATGTGTTAGCCTCAGTTCACCTAGCTGTAAATAGGTACCTGGGATAAGTGGACGACGTTGTGACGTCCCATCTGGGGTTGGCAAAAATGGTACAAGGCGAGATGGGTATCATATGGTTCACCTAAGCTGATGGCTACCTAAGCCTTCGGGCGAGACGGTACCGTCTATAGTGAGAATGGTACCATACAGATCCACCCTAAGCCTTCGTTTCCGATGTCGCCAATTGGCTAAATACAGACTACACACACATCCACAGCCATTCCAACAGTACATAAAACACTTAACATGCATTTCACGCAATACATTCCCAGTTCAGGAGGCGCGATAATAATGAGCTTAGCTCGCATTGCGTGGATTCCCCTTGACGAACAAGTAACTGAGTAACACACCTCTCATACGTTAACCCTGCCACTATAAGACATGCACAAACGATAAAAAAAACATACACTCCGCTTTTTTGCTTTTTTTTTGGAGTGAGGGAGGCAAAAGGCAGAATTGCGTGTAGCGAGTGCCTCCCCCAGAGTTGAAAGTGACAGGGCCAAAATCAAGGGACGTTCGAGCCAAAGTGCCTGGACACACGGAGTTTGAAGCAATTTAAGTCTTAGGAAGAAGGAACAAATTATTCTCTCTAGTTCCAGAGCTCACCTGTTGAATAAAAGAAAGACTGGGGTTGCACAAAGTAGGGGTGGGATTGTGTTGCAAGACGGGTACCACGTGCCCTACGTAGAGGAGACACAAGATGTCAAAAATGTGTACGCATTAATATTTATGCAATATTTAGAAGTTGTAGCACAGTAATTGTGTTTAACTATTATATTCACCCACAAAATTGCGGTGTAGACGAAAATTAAAAGTTCAACGAAAGTTTAAGGGGGGTCATCGGCTTTTATTATCTTTCTCTCCTTTTCTCTCTTTCCCTGGCTTGTATCCATTCGGCCCCATTCAGCCAACTGTTTTAAGATGTTTATCCCCATCCAGGTGTCGATTTCTTCCTGGCGAGCGATAGCGAGCCAGCATTGTATGGAGAAATCCGGATTCGCCGGAGACATTTTTCTATCGAAAAATATACAAATTTAGCTTGCTGTCAAAACAAATATATGTATATGCTGACTCGCTACTGCTCCCCAGGAAAATATTGACACCTGGATGGGAGTAAACGTCGTAAAATAGTAGGTTGAATGAGGCCGAATGGATACAAGCCAAAGAGAGAGGGAGAGAAAGAAAAAAAAACGCGAGGTGGGCTCCCTTAAGGGCAGATCTCCACTTGAGGGATTTTTTTCTTGACCCCTTTCTCCCTCATGTTTAGCCCCGTTGCTTTTGATATTATGAAACGTTCGCCCCATTAGTTTAGCGATCTTAAGAACTTTCACCCCATATTAAGACCTTTCGTGCAATTCAGGTGTCGATTTTATCCTGGCGAGCGATAGCGAGCCTGTAATTTAAGAGGAATCGGCCTTCGGCCGGGACATTTTTCTACCGAAAAATGTACAAATTTATCTTGAAAGGGACTCAAGGGGATGAAATTTTAAGCTTGATGGAGGTCTAAGGAACACACTAAATACCTCCCCTTAACAACACAGCAACGAAGTCGGTAAGAACGGAAATAGAATACTTGGGATTAAACCCAAAAGTTAAATTATCAAGTTTGGTCCTCCCAACACACACGTACAGGCGTGTATATATACGCACACACATGTAAAAGACACACACACACACACACACACACACACACACACACATACATACATACATACATACTGTAGAGAGAGAGAGAGAGAGGGAGAAGGAGATAAGTAGGGAGAGGGAGGGAGGGAGGGGAGTGAACACAAACAATCATACACAAGCACTTATACAATATACATGAGAGAGAGAGAGAGAGAGAGAGAGAGAGAGAGAGAGAGAGAGAGAGAGAACGAGAAAGAGCGAGAGAGAGAAAAGAGAGCACGAAACGAAGCCCGGTTAAGATGGAAATCACAACGATAAAATAGAATTACCTCCTCCCCGATTCCACAGGCTCTAGGTATTGCTAAAGTGAGAAGTGGAAGCCCAGACCCATTTTCTGTTGGAGAGAGAGAGAGAGAGAGAGAGACGGTGGGGGGTGAAGGGGACATAAGAGAGAGGGAGAGAGATTTGTAAAACTAAAGAAAGGATAATCAGATAAAATAGAAGTGGAAACCCGAACCCATTTTCTGTTAGAGAGAGAGAGAGAGAGAGAGAGAGAGAGAGAGAGAGAGAGAGAGAGAGAGAGCAAAGGAAGATAAGGAAAAAGAGTAAAATAGAATACCCTCCCCTCAATAAGCTTGCTCTTTGTATTTCTGGAGAGAGAATTGGAAGTCAGGCCCCATTTTCCGTTTAGGTGTAAGAGGGATAGAAAGAGAGGGAGGGAGAGAGAGATAGGGAGAGAGAGAGAGAGAGAGGTATAGAGAGAGAGAGGGGGGGTGGCGGGAGAAAGAAGGGGTCATAAGAGAGATGGAGGTAAGGATAAAAGACAAATAAGATAACTAGAATTGTCTCCCCCTCACCATTATCCAGACTCTAGAGAGAATGGAAGCCTGTACCCATTTTCTATTGTGGTTAGGGGAAGAGAGAGAGAGTGAGAGAGTGAGTGAGAGGTAGATGGTGGTGGAAAGGAAGATAGGAAAATATGATAACATTATGTGGAGAGGGGAGAGAGAGAGAGCAAGAAAGATGGTGGAAAGTATGAACAGAAAATCAGATAAAATAAGGGGGAGGGGGGGGGGGGGGGAAAGAGTATGTGGAGGGGAGAGAGGGGTGAGGCAAAAGAACAGAGAGTAAGGAGAGGGGTGAAGAACGGGAGGAATGGAAGGAGGAAAGATTGTGGGAGAGAGAGGAGGGGGAGGGAGAGGAGAAGGGTTGAAGTAGAAAGATAAATGATGAAAAGAGAAAGTGGGAGAGTGGAGGGAGGGGGTGGAGAAGTGAGAAGATTATTATACCCTGAAATTATTCTGTACGAGTTTCAACAATAATAATAAAATAAAATTCTTCCTATACTTGAAGAAACCGTAAAACATCTATTATTATATTATGATATTTGACTCTGGAAACTTAACCCATTGAGTACCAGTGACGTCCTTTTATCTAGCTATATTATGGTACTATGAGACGATGTTATTCAGTTTAAAAAGGGCTTCCAGTAAGTAACAGGCTTCGAACTATCTTACTTAACCCTTTTTACTACCACAGATCCTTCTTAAGCTGCACTTAATCGTCTAAATATAGCTAGAGTCAAATTTAAAAGACGTCGCCGGTACAGGAGGAGTTTAACTACAACACATTTGTATTGAGGCTAAACAAACCTTCTTGACTTGAATTGACTTGTTGACTAGATAGTGAAATGGAGAAAGGGTGGTGGAATGTTGATGCTAATGATATACCAACTGATAACTATCGCTCGCCTGGAAAGATTCGAAACGTAAATAGCATGAATGGTCTTAATATTAACAAAAAATGAGGCGAAAGGTCTTAAAATCGCCAGATTAATGGAGCGAATTTTAAAAACTAATGGGGCTGAACACGAGCGAGAAGGGGGTGCAAAACCTCCTCTTATTTAATTAAGACGGTTATAATAATTCTGCCTCCAGCAGGTCTTTCCTAAGTTGCGTAAAGTGTTCTCATGATAGCCAGATCACAAGAAAGAAAGTAACATTGTATACTGAAGGGGTTAAATACTCACCGTGTTTTGGAAATGTGGATAGCAAAATGGCGGCTGCTGTGCGAGAGTTTGTCCGGATTTGCCTATATTCACCATGGGACTAACACCCAATGCTGAACTATCATTAATTATAGGTTTCTCCATCCATCATAGCCAACCTTCCACACACTCACACTCTCTCTCACGCTCTCTATCTCTCTCTCTCTCTTTCTTTCTCTCTCTCTAACCCATCTGTCCCCTACTAACATCCTAATCCTGCCACGGACATTTGCTCCAGGGCAGTAGTTCCCTTTCCAATTTTCCCTTACCCATTCTAAACCACTGTTTGGACACTTGATCCTCAGTGTTTTGGAGGACAAGCAGCCTACAGGGGTCACTAGTCCTGTTGTTGCTTGATTTCCTTTGTACTCCTTTGTACTCTAGCTCTCTATCTCTCTCTCTCTCTCACTCAAATGTAAATAAAGGAAATTCTCTTCATTTCCCTTTACACCCTCCCAAATCTCTCTCTCTCTCTCTCTCTCTCTCATACACACACACTCACATGGACACACACACACACACACTCACACTCACTCACACACACCCTCACACACACACACACACACACACTCACTTTCACTTTCATTCTCTCGCTACGAACTAATAAATGTACTAAATTAGTCATCGATGTTCAACAGGCAAGAACATTCTCCGAGGAGACTTATCTGACTAATTCACTCATATGTTGTTATACTTTTCAACTCGGTGGCGTAATTTTCATCATAGGTTGGTTGTTATTAGACGATTTTCTTTAGCAAGTATCAATCTTTGAGGAAATTGGAGCTGTTAAGCATCGATATAATCTAATTTATTTATATTACTCCCAACACCAAACACCTCCCAATTATATTAATGAAAGCATGTGATATTCCCGGGATTCGAACCTTGGTTACCACATACAGATCTTAAACACGCCAACTATTACACCAACAAGACAGTTATATAGAACAGAAGTGCAATAATAATGTAGATTTCTTATGGATAGAAAGTATCATGAATTTGGTGTCGTGTATTTATAAATGTACTACGACCGTATTTTGGCTGGTAATTATGTTAAATATTGATGCTTGTACCTCTAACTTCCTCATAACATGAAACTCGCAAGTGGTCTTTTGGAACTCGCGAAATCTTATCAACCATCATCTTATCTACATCTTATCCAGCCCTCCCCCCGCCCCCTCAATTGATGGAGCGAACGTCTAATTGCCCCTCCCCCCCACTACCTCCGCTCTTTCAATCAATGTTGACCCTGGGTTTGTCTGACTATCTATCCTGTCGACTGTCTATCTCTGTCTGTCTATCTATCTGTCTGCCTCTCTGTCTGTCTGTCTGTATGTCGGTCTGTCTTTCTGTCTATCTATATGTATGTCTATCTATCTATATGTCTGTTTGCCTCTCTGTCTGTAAGTCTGAATATCTGTCTATATATCTATCAGTCTAATTATTTGTCTATCTATCTATTTATCTATCTATCTATCTCTCAAAGTCTACCTTCAACCAACCATCCACAACCTCCGCTTCTTTCAATCAATCTTCGGCCGGGGTTTGTCTGTCTATCTCTCTGTCTATATGTATGTATGTATGTCTATCTGTCTGTCTGTCTGTCTAATTATCTATATCTATCTAATCATCTATCTATCTATCTATCTATCTATCTATCTATCTAAGTCTACATTCAACCACCCACCCACAACCACCCCACGCCCACGCACCCCAATTGATGGATCGAGCGTATAATTGTCTACCACCAACTAATTGAAACCTCCGCTTCTTTCCATCCATCTTGGGCCGGGGCTTGTCTGTCAGTCTGTCTGTGTATCTATGTCTATCTGTCTGTCTGTCTTATCTATTTATCTATCTTTATCTATCTATCTGTCTATTTATGAATCTATATGTATCTATCTGTCTGTCTATCTATATATATCTCCATGTATCTATCTATTTATCTATCTATCTATCTATCTGTATCTAGCTATCTGTCTATCTATCTACCTTTCAATTCATCTTTGGGGGAGCCTGGTTCTAAAAGGCAGAACTCCTCAAAGCTGGTCAAGACATTGAGTAATTTTTCTTCTGTGGTCTATACTCTCTCCTTCGCTCTCTCTCTCTCTCTCACACACACACACACACACACACACACACACACACACACACACACACACACAGAGTCACACACAAACACACATATTCACAATCACACACACACACAGAGTCACACACACACACACATACACACACACTCACAAACACACACACACACACACACACACACACACACACACACACACACACACACACACACACACACACACAAACACACATTCCAGCCAAGGTTTCCAGCATTCTTTTTATTCCAGCGAAGTGGGGTGTGTCCATTTTTCATTTGGACCCCACTTTTTTGTTTTTTTCTTCTTTTTTGTGTGTGTGTGCTGGTGGACCTGTCGTTTGTTACTTGCTGGTGGACCTGTCGTTTGTCACTTGCTTGTCAGGCTTACTGGCATGTGGCTGTAGTTTTTAGTTAGAGTATAAGTACAGTATATACTGTATATATATAAATATATATATATATATATATATATATATAAACTTTTAATATACCTGTGTGTGTGTGTGTGTGTGTGTGTGTGTGTGTGTGAAGGGGAAAAAGGAGATAATCACATGTTAATAATATTATGTTATGTTTGGTTGGCAATGCTGAAGCTTTCTTTCTAATTCAATCCATCGTGTATTTGTATTCCACTCTTCCACTTCTATTAGGCCTTTATTTTATAAAATCATAATCACCTTTGTTTTGTATTATTATATTAGTCCTGGGAATGTTTGTATGTCTTCTCAATATTTCGTGTTAATGTGTAGTATGTTTTATTTCAGTATATACTGTATATATATATATATATATATATATATATATATATATATATATATATATATAAATTTTTCAATCGTCCCTTGTCTTACAATATGTGTTCTTGTGTTAGTTCGAATAGGCCGTACATGTTTTTGTCTTATTATAATATATTTACTCCTTTTATTATATATATATATATATATATAATAACTACTCATGCGCATGAGAGAGAGGCGGGGAGAGCAAGAGCGAGAGCAAGCGTTAGTACATTGATAGATATTTTCCAGATTAACTTAAACAATTGATTGACAGAGCGAGAGAAAAGAAATATTTATATATTGACAGACAGATAGATAGATAGATAGATAGACAGCGGGAGATAGAAATAGATAACAGAGAGAGAGACCGGCGAGTGAGCAAGATAAAATCAGAGATTGAGACCTGAAAACAAAGTAAAAACAAATTAGCGAGACGAAAGGGGGACTTTATAAAAAGAGAGTAAACAAATAGAGACAAAAAATAAAGTAAAAAAGAGAGCGGAGATAAAAGAATAGGGATGAGAGAGAGGCAAGGGAAAAAATTAGTCTGAGAAAAAGTTGGCAGAAAAATGACAGGGCGAGGAGTACAAAGGATTACAAAGGAGTACAAAGGAAATCAAGCAACAAGAGGTCTAGTGACCCTTCTAGGCTGCTTGTCCTCCAAAACACTGAGGATCAAGTGTCCAAACAGTGGTTTAGAGTGGGTAAGGGAACATTGGAAAGGGAACTACTGCCCTGGAACTAATACCCGTGGCAGGATTGGGAAGTTAGTAGGGGACAGATGGGTTAGTAACTGAGGGGAGGATAAAATAAAGTTATTTATTTACAAACGCAGTCAGTCGCGGGTTTGATGAGATATATTTGTCGAGGCGAAGTTTAAATGAATCAACGGTGCTGCAGTCTATAACATCTCGGGGAAGCCCATTCCATAAGTTGTTACGTCCTGGGATATATAAACACTGGGCTCTTTCTATTGGACTAGGTATGCGGCAACAAGCAACAACGGAAAACGCTAGATCCAACCCTTATCTATAAACCCAGGCAACAAACCACCCTAAACCGTCAAGAGTCCTGCCTGGACAACGCGGTATCCTATGACTCGGTTACAGGGTGCACGCACCATAGACTGCTGATAGTCAAGCAGGCTATATAAAAGATCACACAATTAAGTTGACTTAAAGCTTCAAGGAAAAGATAGATAACGGAATTAAATTGCAGAAACAATTTAATAACAAACTAGAAGAAAGTACATTTAACGTTACGTTAATTAATACAACTAATCACCCCTGCGTGAAAGAAGGTGAAAGCAAACAGTCCTCAAAACATCGTACAGGTAGACAAGATGCGGGTTTCTAAACTGCATGCGGCTACTGTAGGATCTGATGCTTAGCAAAGAAAATATGTTACGGATTTAGAGAACGATTAACTCATAAGCAGGAATAAATACTAGTGATAGGACCTACAGTGTATAATGGCATAGGTATAATTAAATAAAGGTAGCAACTCGCAACATAACCACATACAGGTGTGCTTCTCACTCTTAGTCAGGCAAGCCTGCTCGGATAGAGTCTCTAAGCCACACCCTGACTCACAATGCTCACAAAAACAGTAAATTGTGGCACAATAACAAGCATACAGAAATAATAAACCCCTAGCTGTTAATCTGCCAGGTGGCAGAGGTCCAGCTGGAAGGATATAGGCTTCGGATACCCGGGCTGAGCCACCTGCTCTAGCCTAGGGACGTTCCCAAGTCTGTGCGCCAAATTACTCTAATTGAAAGGGTGCTCTCTTGAGAGACTCAGATCGCAAGTACCTGACTCTCTCCTGGCGACCCTAAAACAAAAGCAAGACGTGCTAGCGCAGTGCTGAGTGGACTAGGCAATGGCCCTCACACAACACTAGACACACAGGGACACAGACAAGAAAATGCTCCCAGACTCCCACGGGTATCCTAGTAAAGTCGTGCGGGTCCACAGGACTCGCACCAGCAGACTTTACTTAAAGGATCGCAAAAAGCCTCCCCTCCGGTCTAGCCCCTGCTAACCTGACACAAGAACACACTAGCCAGCATGAAACCACCAAATATGAGACAACAAAAAAGCTTCCTAGGTCTCATTAACAATTACGTCTCTGCATAAGGCCCAAAATCCTAGCTAGTTATCTGAGAGCTCGTCGTTAATACAATAATAGATATAAGGTCTATCAAGGGGATGGGATAATTAAATAGATTGGTGAAGTAGTGGAAAGAAGGTATACAAAGTAAGAGAGAAAGTTTCTAAGTGGGGTTGAGAGGGATAGATATCAAGGGGGTCCGAAGGGTACGACAGTGAGGTGAGCTCTGAGTCTTGAATCTGTCTGGACCCCACCCTAGGCATACAAAATACATCCCAGGCTTGGCAACACTCAACACAGTTGCCGGGTCAAAATCATCTACCCCGTGCGTGAGTCGAAACTAAGCCTAACGTTGCAATCGGATGCATATGGCAACGCTTCAGGCTCGTCCCAAGCTAGACTCTCCGCACGAAGCAACGTCCCCCAGCCGGTCTCTCTCTCCCGCTCGTCTCCTCCCACTCTCACTAGACTTACATCTTATATATTATAATGAAACAATCAACTATCGAGAATAAAATATACTAAGATGCGTTGGTTAAGAATAAGGGCAGCTACAAGCTGTGAAACAACATAAGAATATCCCAGACATTAGTTACGTTGTCGTATGATATATACTAAGGAAAAGCCTGCCGGCCGGCTTCCGCCTGCCGGCCGGCTTCCGCCAGCCGGTTTCTAAACGGCTGGGCAGCCGACGCGCGCGCACGCCCGCACGTGGCTACTATGCAGAAGCGTCACACCTCCCCCAAGATATAAGACCCTTGACTAAGTTCTACATATCTAACAGAAAGCTTCTCATAGTACCACACACTGTTGCGACACAAGGCACTATATATAAAAAAAATAAAGACTGTTGCGCTCCACCAAGCAAGTTCAACTAACTTAGCGACAATAAGCGAAAACATTCAACTTAGATACTTCTACAACATCTTATACAAAATTCTACCCGTTATAAAAATAAAGAGTTTTTATAAGGTTTTTGCTTTTTTAATTTGTTTTTTTCGGCTGAACTACAGTGACAGCCTATTTTCCTCCACACTCAACCCTCAATCCTGTGGCAGTCTAACCAACATCATCCACCCTTGATAGACAATCCGCTATCACGTTATCAGAACCGGCAATATGGCGTATGTCCAGATTATACTCCTGAAGCATGAGTGACCACCTGGTCAGCCTCATATTCCGGTTATGAAACTGATTCAAGAATTTCAGAGGGTGATGATCGGTATAAACCACTACGACTGGTCCGAAAGCAGGAACATATACATCGAAGTGCCTGAGCGCCAGCACTATCGCCAGGAGTTCTTTTTCAATTACAGAGTAATTCCTTTGTGCACTATTGAATTTTTTACTGTAAAAACTCACTGCATGTTCGATACCTTCATCATCTGTCTGTAACAAGACAGCCCCAGCTCCTACGCCACTGGCATCAGTCGCCAGCTGAAAAGGTCTGCTGAAGTCCGGGGCCCTGAGTATGGGGTGGGTACATAACAGGTGTTTCACCAAGGAAAACGCCTCTGCACACTCAGGAGACCACCGGAACTTCTTGTCCTTAGATAATAAGTCAGTTAAAGGTGCAAGTACAGTCGAATAGCCTTTGATGAAGCGACGATAATAGCCTATCATACCTAGAAACCGCATGATTTGTTTCTTAGTCGTAGGCTGGGGAAACTGATCGATGGCTTTGATCTTTGTCTGTGGAGGGCACACCTGACCCATCCCCACCTCGAACCCCAGGTACAAAACTGTGGCTTTGACAAAATCGCACTTACCCAGGTTTACCACCAAACCTGCTTCATTCAGTTTATTAAAAAGCTGTCCGATGTGAGCACAGTGACTGTTAAAATCATCGTCGTATATTATGACATCATCTAGGTACACCGTACAGTTGGGAATGTCGGCTACAATGTCGTTCATTAATTTCTGAAACGTTGCAGGGGCATTTTTCAGCCCGTATGGCATAACATGGCAACGATATGTGGCACCGTCCACCACAAACCCACACACCTCTCGCACTCGCTCAGACAAGGGCACTTGCCAATAACCCTTAACAAGGTCTATCTTAGTGAGGAACTTGGCTTTTCCTATCTTATCCACACTGTCGTCCACGCGAGGGAGAGGGTAGGCATTTGTGGGGGTTAAACCATTCAACCTGCGGAAATCTATACAAAACCGCACCTTGCCATCTGGTTTGGGCTGCAGTGTGACGGGGGAAGTCCACCTTACTGCACCCTCAGAAATCAGCCCACGTTTCAGCATATAATCCAGCTCTTCCCTAAGTGCTGGTAATTTAATAGGGGGAACACGGTATGGCACTGATTTAAAGGGCGGGTGGTCCCCAACATCGACATCGTGCACCGCTTGAGTAGTGAGGCCAGGATGCTCCACGAAAACAGCTGGGTTTGAATCAAACAAGTGCTGCACAGCTACACGCTGTTGCTCAGGCAGGTGCAATATCAACTCGTGAGCCACTTGTCTAGAATTCCCCGCCCACTGATCCGCGGAAACATGACAATCCCAATTATCCTCCCCCGCAGCTTGACTGTCCCTTCCTCCTTCTCCACCACGATCGCTGCAGATCAACACCGGGACAGTGAGAGGATCGGAGGGGTGCCTCACATACTCTTTCATCAGATTTACATGGCAGAGTTGGTTCTTTTTCTTACGATCAGGAGTAGCTACTAAATAGTCGAGATCAGAAACCTTCCTTACAACCCGATACGGACCAGAATACTTGGCAGACAAGGGGTGTCCCACCAGAGGCAGTAGTATCAGTACCTCCTGATCTACTTCAAACTCCCTCAGCTTCACCTTCTGGTCATATCTGTCCTTCATCTGAGCTTGTGAACTCTTAAGGTTCCGACCTGCTACCTCCAAGCTCTTTAGCATTCTCTCACGGCTTTCAACTACATACTTTAGAAGCGAGCATGGCTTTGTGACTCCCTCCCAGATCTCCTTGACTATGTGGAGGGGCCCCCTGACCCTGTGTCCAAAAACCAACTCGTTCGGGCTAAATCCCAAGCTCTCCCCAGGTACTTCTCTCGCAGCAAATAAAACGTATGGGAGACCTAGATCCCAGTCCTTCCCATTTTCCATGCAATAACACCGCAACATACTCTTGAGAGTCGAGTGCCACCTTTCCAAAACTCCCTGACTCTCGGGATGGTAGGCAGATGACACCACAGACACTATCCCATGTTGCTGCATGGTCTGCTTAAACAGAGCAGAAGTAAAATTGGATCCCTGATCAGACTGGATCTCCTGAGGGTAGCCATAACGAGAGAAATAGACAAGTAGGTTTTTGACAACAGTCTTAGCCATCCCGTTGCGCATGGGGTAAGCATCTGGATACCGTGTTGCTACATCCATTACAGTTAGTAAAAATGTATTGCCGGCACTAGTGGGGGGCAATGGGCCAACCATATCGATAACTACTTTGCTGAAGGGCGGCCCAATGACAGGGATGGGTTGTAACGGGGCTCTCGGGATGACCTGATTGGGTTTCCCAACAACTTGACAAGTGTGACACTGTGACACCCATGACACGACACTCGCCTTTAACCCAGGCCACCAGAAAAGCTTGCTCAGAGCTGCCTCCGTCTTACGTGCCCCCAGGTGCCCTGCCAAAGGCACATCATGAGCTAATCTCAATAAGCTCTCACGGCACACCCTCGGTACTACTAACTGGTCCACTAATCCTGACCCGCCATCCCACTTTTTCTTGGGATCCTGATGTCTCCGATACAAGATCCCCTCGGACATGAAAAAATCACCAGGCTGCGCATCCCCATCGCTCTCCAGTTCGACAGCACCATTACCACACGCCCTGACTTCAGGATCTTCCAGCTGCAAGGAACATATATCAGCAGGTGCGAGATTATCCAAGTTCATCTTAAATAATTTATTTCCACCTCCAATGTCCCGCTGAGCCATCCTTTCCTCACGCTGCGCATAACGATGCTGTCGCAGAGTCTCTTCCTGCCCTGCACCTGCACTAGCGGTGACAGGCCCCGGGGCCTCTCCAGACTCTATCATAGGTACCAATAATGAGTCACCAAGAAACACTGCCGGCTCAAAACTCTCCAATTGACCAACACTTCCCGTTTTCTTGTGACCTTTCCTCCGCGGTTTGATAGACTGAGGTGGTGGCTGCAAGGCTCCGGATGTCTGAGAACGCATCACAACACACGCCATGGTTTGTACGCTACACTTCTCAACCCACTCCTGTTCCTCCCTACTAACGTCGGCCGCCTTCTCGGCAACGACCAAGGGTGAAACCTTAGAAGCAGGCACCGCAAAGTCGTTGCCGAGGAGGAGGTCGACGCCCCCAACAGGCAAGTTCTCTACAATTCCGACATCCAGCTCCTTCGCCACACCATCCACCTCCAGCTCCATCCGCACCAGCGGGTAGGACTTCGTAGCATTGATCCCCTGAACTACCACCACCCGAGCAGCGTTAATCGGTCTACCAGTAAAGTTCCTTAACAAGGTCTGAGAAGCCCCAGTATCACGCAATAGCTTAACTTCTCGCCTTTCGCCAGCCCACCTCACAAAACCATGCCCTCTATGACCCCCAAAGACGTCGCGGACAGGGTTCGAGCCTTCCGGACACTTGAACACAGGCTGTGTCCCAACCTCTGATGAACTACCCTTGGCAAACTCAGAAGATATAGGCGACACCCCTATGCTGCGGGCCAATGACACAACCTTGTTTGGTGGCTTGTTCGGACAAGCATTTGCAAAGTGACCCTCCTTGTGACATGCAAAGCACTCTTTACTCTTTGGTTTCCCTTGGGAGTGGGAGGTACCATTAGACTTCTTATACGGGACGGTATTTGGTTTATGTTCAGTTTTATTGTCAGTGCTAGATGGTTTTGTGTATTTATGTGTATCAAAATTCTTGGGAGGGGGAGGGGTACGATCCTTTGCACCCGACTCACTCCTAGCTGCTGCTCCGCACCCTCGAATTAATGACAGTCGGAGGTCAGCCATTTCTGCTGCCTCCTGGAGAGTTCTAGGATTTGTTTCCTTTATATTTAATGTTAAGTCCCCGCCTGTGCACTTAAAGAACTGCTCCAAGAGAACCAGCTCACTCAACTCCTCAAAAGTAGCTGCCCTCTCATAACGCAGCCAATGTCGTAGTGCATCAGACAAGTCACGGGCGTGTTCTAGGAAGGTACTATCCTTGCCCTTAGTAACACCCCGAAACTTCAAGCGGTAAGTTTCTGGTTGTAACTCATAGGCCCGTAGCACTTCTTTAGCTCATCATAAACTACACAGGACTCTAAAGGTAGTGCATCATACGCTTTTAGCCCCTTTCCTAGGAGTCTTGATGAAACTAATGCTGCCCACTTTTCCTGAGGCCACTGGTGTTCCTGACACTTCTTCTCAAATCGCATACAAAACTCAGTCACACATGATTCATCGAACACAGGAACTAGTTTAAGCAGGTGCGACAATGATTGGTCCCGATGTCTGTTACCTCCCCCAATATTTCGCCCTGTTACCTCCACTCGAGATCTCTCCAGCTCCCTGTCACCCCGATACCTAGTAGACTCTGCCTGCAGTTCAGCCTCTCGTATAGCTGTTCTCTCTGCGGCCTCAGCCTGAGCTCTAGTAACCTCAGCCTGCACACTAGCCTGTCTCTCGGCAGCCTCAACCTGAGCTCTAGCCTGTCTTTCGGTAGCCTCAACCTGAGCTCTAGCCTGTCTTTCGGTAGCCTCAACCTTGGCCATCTCAAGCTGAAACAACAAATCTGGAGTCAACCCTTGAGGAGGGGAAGGTGCATTTAATGGAGAGGGTCCCTGTGATTGAATTCCACGCTGCCATTGACCATCAACTTGGGGGTATGTACTAAATTCAGGAACCCTGACGTTTGATACGGGGGTAGAGTGGAGGGGGGGCTGGGGACCGGGGCCCCCAGTCGCCTCTCCACCCAGGTCTCTCCTTCTAAACCCAATATCAAAGTCCTCAGCTGATCTTTCCTCATGCCACTTAAACCCTGGTGACCCTGAAGACCTGCCACACACTTACCCTTATAAGGGTATCGGAAAGTGGCACCTGGTGACACACTTAAGCCATACATATTCAGCTTCAACACCCTGGCAGCGGTAAGGGGCACCTCTAAAAATCTTCTAGCACCCTCCTCGCTATCGACTAGCCACTCCACAGGTCTTTCTCCCTCCGAGCCCGTATCGTGACCTGACCCATCACTGTGTTCTGATGTATTAGACATGTTTGTGTACTGCAGTAATTATCACGGTTATAGAATGTGCCTTATCTCCTATGCAAGTATGTATATACTAATGTTATTTAAAGTCTTTAATGTGTTATATTGGTTGCTCCAAAAAAAAAACTCTATGTCCACTGTATTCCTCTAATCATAAGGAATCTCAAAACAAATGACCACTATATTCCTCTGTTCAGTAAATCCTATGCAAGGTCGCCATTTGTTACGTCCTGGGATATATAAACACTGGGCTCTTTCTATTGGACTAGGTATGCGGCAACAAGCAACAACGGAAAACGCTAGATCCAACCCTTATCTATAAACCCAGGCAACAAACCACCCTAAACCGTCAAGAGTCCTGCCTGGACAACGAGGTATCCTATGACTCGGTTACAGGGTGCACGCACTATAGACTGCTGATAGTCAAGCAGGCTATATAAAAGATCACACAATTAAGTTGACTTAAAGCTTCAAGGAAAAGATAGATAACGGAATTAAATTGCAGAAACAATTTAATAACAAACTAGAAAAAAGTACATTTAACGTTACGTTAATTAATACAACTAATCACCCCTGCGTGAAAGAAGGTGAAAGCAAACAGTCCTCAAAACATCGTACAGGTAGACAAGATGCGGGTTTCTAAACTGCATGCGGCTACTGTAGGATCTGATGCTTAGCAAAGAAAATACGTTACGGATTTAAACAACTCTTAACTCATAAGCAGGAATAAATACTAGTGATAGGACCTACAGTGTATAATGGCATAGGTATAATTAAATAAAGGTAGCAACTCGCAACATAACCACATACAGGTGTGCTTCTCACTCTTAGTCAGGCAAGCCTGCTCGGACAGAGTCTCTAAGCCACACCCTGACTCACAATGCTCACAAAAACGGTAAACTGTGGCACAATAACAAGCATACAGAAATAATAAACCCCTAGCTGTTAATCTGCCAGGTGGCAGAGGTCCAGCTGGAAGGATATAGGCTTCGGATACCCGGGCTGAGCCACCTGCTCTAGCCTAGGGACGTTCCCAAGTCTGTGCGCCAAATTACTCTAATTGAAAGGGTGCTCTCTTGAGAGACTCAGATCGCAAGTATCTGACTCTCTCCTGGCGACCCTAAAACAAAAGCAAGACGTGCTAGCGCAGTGCTGAGTGGACTAGGCAAGGGCCCTCACACAACACAACACTAGACACACAGGGCACAGACAAGAAAATGCCCCCAGACTCCCACGGGTATCCTAGTAAAGTCGTGCGGGTCCACAGGACTCGCACCAGCAGACTTTACTTAAAGGATCGCAAAAAGCCTCCCCTCCGGTCTAGCCCCTGCTAACCTGACACAAGAACACACTAGCAAGCATGAAACCACCAAATATGAGACAACAAAAAAGCTTCCTAGGTCTCATTAACAATTACGTCTCTGCATAAGGCCCAAAATCCTATCTAGTTATCTGAGAGCTCGTCGTTAATACAATAATAGATATAAGGTCTATCAAGGGGATGGGATAATTAAATAGATTGGTGAAGTAGTGGAAGGAAGGTATACAAAGTAAGAGAGAAAGTTTCTAAGTGGGGTTGAGAGGGATAGATATCAAGGGGGTCCGAAGGGTACGACAGTGAGGTGAGCTCTGAGTCTTGAATCTGTCTGGACCCCACCCTAGGCATACAAAATACATCCCAGGCTTGGCAACACTCAACACAGTTGCCGGGTCAAAATCGTCTACCCCGTGCGTGAGTCGAAACTAAGCCTAACGTTGCAATCGGATGCATATGGCAACGCTTCAGGCTCGTCCCAAGCTAGACTCTCCGCGCGAAGCAACGTCCCCCAGCCGGTCTCTCTCTCCCGCTCGTCTCCTCCCACTCTCACTAGACTTACATCTTATATATTATAATGAAACAATCAACTATCGAGAATAAAATATACTAAGATGCGTTGGTTAAGAATAAGGGCAGCTACAAGCTGTGAAACAACATAAGAATATCCCAGACATTAGTTACGTTGTCGTAGGATATATACTAAGGAAAAGCCTGCTGGCCGGCTGCCGCCAGCCGGTTTCTAAACGGCTGGGCAGCCGACGCGCGCGCATGCCCGCATGTGGCTACTATGCAGAAGCGTCACAAAGTTGACAACTCGATTGAAGAAGATATTTTTAGCTTCATGTGAGTTAAAAGATTTACCAATAATTTTGCACCCGTTTCCCCTCGTGTAATTAGATTGGTCGATAGTGAAGTACCTACTACAGTTCATATTGTCATGCCTTTGATGATTTTGAACACTTGAATTAAGTCGCCTCATAATCTGCGCTGGGTTAAAGGAAATAGATTTAATTCTCTAAGACGGCTCCTCGTATGGTTTGTTCTTTAGGCTAGGTATCATTTTGGTAACTTTACGTTGAACTCGTTCTAGCTTGTCTATATCTTTTTGGTAATAAGGGCACCAGGATTGAACGCAGTATTCCAGAAGAGGGCAGACTAAGGAATAATTGTAAAGTGTTAGGATAACATCTTTGGATTTATGCTCAAAGGACCAGCCTATAAAGCCAATTATTTTGTTTGCCTTCTTAACAACTTCTGAACATTGTTGACTCGGTTAGGTTAGTCATATTGTTACTCCCAGATCGGTTTCTCTGTTTACATTCTTAAGCTGAGTACCATTCATCAAATAGTTTGCTTTCTCATTTTGGTATTCGGTATGTAGTACTTTACATTTATCCACATTGAAACTCATTTGCCAAATTTGGGCCCAACATGACAACTTATCTAGATTGTGTTGCATATCGTCAACTTGTTCTTTTGAGAGTATGCTATTTGCAATTTTTGTATCGTCAGCAAATTTTGAGATTGTACAGGTGAGACCCTCATCTATGTCGTTGATGTAAATTTGAAAGATAATTGGTCCTAGTACCGATCCCTGGGGTACCCCGCTACTTTCATTGGTCCATTTAGATGCCTTACCATTTATGACTACTCTTTGCTTTCTGTCGCTGAGCCAATTTTCTATCCATTTCAACACACCGTCTTGTATTCCATGCGCTTTTAGTTTTAGCAGTAAACGTTTGTGGGGAACTTTGTCAAAGGCCTTTTGAAAATCAAGGTATATAATATCTACAGCTTTACTCTCACCGTAGAGGTTGAGAATATCGTGGAAGAAGTCTAAGAGGTTTGTTAAACAGGAACGTTTTTTACGAAAGCCGTGTTGAGTATCTTTAAGTATGTTATTTTCCTCTAAGTGATTTACGAGTCTGTCTCTTATGAGTGTTTCTAACATTTTACAAACAACTGAGGTTAAGCTAATTGCACGATAGTTACTGGGTAGAGATTTGCTGCCTTTTTTGAATATCGGTGTTATGTTGGCTAGCTTCCACTGATCAGGCATAGTTCCAAACTGCAAGGATTTATTGAATAGCAATGTCAGTGGTTTAGAGCTCATCCTTAGCTTCCTTTAGGACTCTAGGTGAGATTGTATCAGGTCCAGGCGTTTTATTTACCTTGAGTTTATCTAAACAATTCAATACTTCTCTCTCTGTAACAGTGATATTGCTTAGACCATCTGAATTAGGAGGAGTATGTGTGGAGTTACTCGTAGAGACGGATTGAGGAATGAAGAGATACGTAGGAGAGTGGGCAGCAGGAAGATTTGTCAGCCAAAGTGGACAGAAGGGTGCTGAGCTGGTATGGTCATGTTGAACGAATGGGAGATGAAAGGCTTACAAAGAGAATATGTGAGTCAGGTACAAGGGGAGATAGAAGGGCAGGAAGACCCCCATTGAGATGGAGAGATTGTGTAAGAAAAGCTTTGGATGATAGAGGAATGACTATAGATCAGGCAGGGGAAGTGGTGGTGGACAGGAGTGAATGGAGAATGCTTGTGAATAGTTGAGTGAACACGTGGTCATTTGGAGTAAGGGGTCGGGCGCAAGTGGGACTAGATAATAGTCCATTAGGCGCCTGGCCCGGGGATACGATTAATATGAAGGGTGCGCCTGGAAGTGTGGTGGGAGGGCTTGTGGCTTTGGCTCTGCTGCATGTCTGCCTGCCGAGATCGGAACCTCTCCGGGTGGTCGGGGGCCGGGGGAGTGCTGGAGCGACCTTGGTGACCCTGGTCTCTGGGTCTTCTCCTGGGTGACCTAGATGTGTGTGAATTAGTGTTTTTTTATCTGTGTTTATTCGTTGTTTTATGTTGTTTTTGTGTGTTCCCTGTTCTTGCTCTGTCTTGAGTCGGCTACCCCCAAAATGGGGATTGGGCCTGAACATATAGATAGATAGATAGATCTGATTTATCAATCTGAATCGGCGATGGTCTAGGGATATCACGGAGGTCTTCCATTGTAAAAACTGATGCAAAGAAGGTATTGAGGGCATTACTCATTTGCACTTCGTCTTTGGTGTATTCTCCATTTTCATCGACTAACGGTCCAACAATTGAAGTAACTACTTTTTTCTTTCTGGTATAACTATAGAATTATTTCGGGTTTGTTTTACTTTGATTCGCAACATGTAACTCCAGGGTCTTTTTACTTTGCTTAATTATCTGTTTGGCTTTGCGTCGTAGCTCTACAAATTTCACCCATTCTTCGTCATTTTGTAAGGATTTTAATCTATCATTAGCAAACTTTTTAGCAAGCAGACAGTTTGAAATTCTTGGTTCCACCATTTGGGCTTAGTATTATGGCCTGTACGTCGTATTTTTGATGGTATGCAGTCCTGCACTGCTTTTAGGTAAGTGGTTTCGAATAATTCCCAAGATGTATTTATGTCGTTATTGTTAATTAAAAAGCTCCAGTCAGTTTCTTTAAACATAGCTCTAAGTTTATGAAAGTTTGCTTTCTTGAAATTAGGGACTTTTTCGATGCTGCTATTTGGTTCGTTACTAGTAAACTTGAAAGTGAAAGTTATTGTACAATGGTCGCTGTTACTGAACTCATCACCAACATTCAAATTCTCTATTAATTCTTCTTTTGTTGCAAGTACAAGGTCAAGAACGTTATTACCACGGGTCGGCGATCGAACAAATTGATAGAGTGAACTCTCTTGCAAGTTCGTATACAAGTCATGTCCGGAGTGTGAAGTAAGAGTATCGCCCCACTTGGTCACAGGTAAATTAAAGTCGCCAACAAATAAGGTATCTTGTGAGTTAATTACATCTGCAATTTGTTCGTAAATTTCTCAGTTTGCACTGATTGAGCTGGAGGTCTGTATATTAATGCAAGTATTATTTTTGTACCTTTATTATTCTTTATTAGCACAAAAGATGTGTCGACGTTCACAATTTGAGGTTTTGACAAAAGGGTCGGGTTAAGATTTTCTTTGATATAAAATAAAACGCCACCTCTATTTGTATTTATTCGGAGAGAGAGAGAGAGAGAGAGAGACAGACAGAGAGAGTGAGAGAGAAGTGAGTGAGGGTAAAATTGTGAGAGGAAAAACTGTGAACATGTAAAGTTTTGTGAGAGTGAATATTAGATGAGAGGTTTTGAGAGTTATTCAAATTGTGTGTGTGTGTGTTGGTGGTGTGTGTGTGTGTGTGTATATCAGTGACGGAGGTGGTGTATGTGCTGTATTGTAAGCGTGTTTTGTATTGTATGTGTGTGTGTGTGTGTGTGTCTTTGTGTATGTTGTAGTGTAAATGTGTGGTCTGTATTGTATGTGTGTGTGTGTGTCTTTGTGTATGTTGTAGTGTAAATGTGTGGTCTGTATTGTATGTTTTGTATTGTATGTGTGTGTGTGGGAGAGAGAGAGAGAGAGAGAGGGGGGAGGGGATAAGCAGCCAGAAACAGAGAGTGAATGAAAGTTAAAAGAGAGAGAGAGAGAAAATAAGAAGCCAGAAACAGAGAGAGTAAAGAGAGAGAGAGAAGAAAAAGTAACAATTGAGAGTCAAGATCGGAGTGTGTTTAAGTTTTTTTTTCTGCACCAGAGTTCGGCATTATCAAGAAACTCCCTGAGTATGTAGAGAGAGAGAGAGAGAGAGAGAGAGAGAGAATGTGAGTAAGTGAGTGAGAGAGAAAGAGACTGAGTGAGTATGTGTGTGTGTGTGTGTGTGTGTGTGCGTGTGTGCGTGTGTGTGTGTGAAAATACAAGAACATGGAGGAAGACGAGGATTATGAGAGAGAGAAGAGGGAGTAGATAGGACGTTAGGGGAAATGAAAATAATTTCCTAAATTAACTTTTGAGCATATCTTGAGAGAGAGAGTACAGAGGAAATCAAGCAACAACAGCCTAGTGACCCCTCTAGGCTGCTTGTCCTCCAAAACACTGAGGACCAAGTATCCATACAGTGGTTTAGAGTGGGTAAGGGAAAATTGGAAAGGGAACTACTGCCCTGGAACTAATATTCGTGGCAGGATTAGGAAGTTAGTAGGGTACAGATGGATTAGTAACATAACACAGTTATAAGTGATCTTTCGTATATCTGGGAAAAAAGAGAGTAACGTCTTAGTATTATACTGTATATATATGCAATAATCCTTGATGAATCTGTGGGAGGAATATTATAAAGTTATTAATTTACAAACGCAGTCAGTAGCGGGTTTGATGCAAGATATTTGTCTAGGCGAAGTTTAAAAGAATCAACGGTGCTGCAGTCTAATACGTCTCGGGTAAGCCCATTCCACAAGTTGACAACTCGATTGAAGAAGGAATTCTTAGAATCGTGAAAGTTAAAAGATTTACCAATAATTTTGCAATCGTTTCCCCGCGTTTAATTAGATTGGTCGATAGTGAAGTACTTACTACAGTTCATATTGTTGATGCCTTTGATGATTTTGAACACTTGAATTAATTAAGTCGCCTCTTAATCTGCGTTGGGTTAAAGGAAATAGATTTAATTCTCTAAGACGCTCCTTGTATGGTTTGTTGAGCCAATGTTTTATCCATTTCAACACACCGTCTTGTATTCCATGCGCTTTTAGTTTTAGCAGTAAACGTTTGTGGGGAACTTTGTCGAAGGCCTTTTGAAAATCAAGGTATATAATATCTACAGCTTTACTCTCATCATAGAGGTTGAGGATATCGTGAAAGAAGTCTAAGATGTTAAGCAGGAGTGTTTGTTACGAAAGCCGTGTTGAGTATCTTTAAATATGTTATTTTCCTCTAAGTGATTTACGAGTCTGTCTCTTATGTATATGAGTGTTTCTAGCATTTTACATACAACTGAGGTTAAGCTAATTGGACGATAGTTACTGGGTAGGGATTTGCTGCGTTTGTTTAATATCGGTGTTACATTGGCTAGTTTCCACTGATCAGGCATAGTTCCAGACTGCAAGGATTTATTGACTAGCAATGTCAGTAGTTTGGAGAGCTCATCCTTAGCTTCCTTTAGAACTCTAGGTGAGATTGTATCAGGTCCTGGCATTTTATTTACCTTGAGTTTATCTAAACAAATCAATACTTCTCTCACTGTAATGGTGATATTGCTTAGAACATCTGAATTATCAATCTGAATTGCGATGGTGTAGGGATATCACTGAGGTCTTCTGTTGTAAAAACTGATGCAAAGAAGGTATTGAGGTCATTACTCATTTGTACCTCGTCTTTGGTGGATTCTCCATTTTCATCGACTAACGGTCCAACAGTTGAAGTAACTACTTTGTTTTCCTTCTGATATAACTATAGAATTCTTTCAGGTTTGTTTTACTTTGATTCGCAACATGTAACTCCAGGGTCTTTTTATTTTGCTTAATTAACGTTTTGGCTTTGCGTCGTAGTTCTACAAACTTCACCCGTTCTTCCTCATTTTGTGAGGATTTTAATCTATCATTAGCAAACTTTTTAGCAAGCAGACAGTCTGAAATATCCCACCATTTGGGCTTATCATTATGGCCTGTACGCCGTATTTTCGATGGTATGCAGTCTTGCACTCTTTTTAGGTAAGTGGTTGCGAATAATTCCTAAGATGTATTTATGTCGTTATTGTTAATTAAAAAGCTCCAGTCAGTTTTATTAAACATAGCTCTAAGTTTATGAAAGTTTGCTTTCTTGAAATTAGGGAATTTTTCGATGATGCTATTTGGTTCATTACTAGTAAACTTTAACAAACAAGCCGCGGGGCCCGACATATGTTGAGTGAGAGAATCATGGCCACCCCTGTGGTGCCCGACATATGTCGCAAGGGATGTTGAGCACATTATCGGCTCTGAGAGAGAGTCCACACGTAGGGAGGACGATAGGCAGGCTCTGACCGCTCGGCACGGAACCAGTGCCGCGACTGACAGTCCCTCCACAACATTCCACACCCACGGCCTCGCGAGACCAGGAAAAAACTTGGGAAATTACCGTATTTTAGGGTTTTTCCCCTCGTGTTGCGCGATCGCTACAGGATAATCTGTCGTCGTACAAGGTTGATTCAGGTGCCATTGGAAAGCTCTATTATCGCCGTTTCAGGGATACATAATTGTATTACTCTCTGGCTCTTGTTTATGCATGAACAAGAGCATGGAATGAAGCTCGTTTAGGGTAAATATGCCCGCCTGCCAGGTAGTAGAAGTTACAAACATCCCCGTTGGACAGGGGTTAAAGTGAAAGTTATTGTAAGATGGTCGCTGTTACTGAATTCATCACCAACATTCAAATTCTCTTAATTATTCTTTTGTTGTAAGTACAAGGTCAAGAATGTTATTACCACTGGTCGAACAAATTGATAGAGTGAACTCTCTTGCAAGCTCGCATACAAGTCATGGCCGGAGTGTTAAGTAAGAGTATCGCCCCACTTGATCACAGGTAAATTAAAGTCGCCAAAAATTATGGTATCTTGTGAGTTACTTACACCTGCAATTTGTTCATAAATTTCCCGGTCAGTTTGCACTGATTGAGCTGGAGGTCTGTATATTAATGCAAGTATTATTTTTGTACCTTTATTATTCTTTATTAGCACAAAGGATGTGTCGACGTTAACAATTTGAGGTTTTGACAAAAGGGTCGGGTTAAGACTTTCTTTGATATAAAGTAAAATGCCACCTCCATTTCTATTTATTCAGCTTTTCTCAAACATTATATATCCGGGAAGTGAATACTCTGCTAAAAAGTTTCTGTGTTCTGTATTGAGCCAAGATTCTGTTATGCCAATCACATCATAATTTTCTGTAAACACTAGTTCCTCTAAATCTGAAAATGTATTGCGTATGCTACGAGCGTTTGCATAGAAAACCTTTAAAGTTGCGGTTTTAGAACTCACAGAACGCTCTTTAATCAAATTTTTGGTTCTGGTCGGATCTACATTTACATTCATGGCTGTCCTCGGTCGTTATCCCTGGCGGTTTTGAATTTGGATCTTGTTGATGGAGCTTTATCCAAATTCATGGTTCTTGACAGATTAACCTTTAATTCCTTCGCTGATCGCCGTCCTCGCTGACTTCGGTCTTCCTTCCTGGTTGTCCTATGCTGAGTCGGTTTCTTCTCCGAAAATCCTTCACCGCATCTCGTTGAGAAGACGCCCAAAACGTGCAGCTCCCACCTGGTTCAGATGAACTCCATCGTCCGGAAACATATAGTCATCATAGTAGAAATTGTCCCAGTTGTCGACGAATCCCACGTTCTCCTTCCTGCAGAGGTTTGCTAGACAACGATTTGTGCTGGTGGCTATGTTGTAAA